>CAUYOR010165350.1:0-43678 GCA_963573925.1 Callimico goeldii | reverse complement strand
GTCCACCCCCAACACCCATTGAATCAATTTACACAACAACTGAACTCCACTGCATTACATGCAATGTTTGGTTTTTTTTTTTTTTTTTTTTTTGAGACAGAGTTTTGCTCTTATTGCCCAGACTGGAGTGCAATGGCATGATCTTGGCTTACCACAACCTCTGCCTCCTGGATTCAAGTGATTCCCCTGCCTCAGCCTCCTGAGTAGCTGGGATTACAGGCATGCACCACCATGCCCAGCTAATTTTGTATTTTTAGTAGAGACGGGGTTTCTCCATATTGGTCAGGCTGGTCTCGAACTCCTGACCTCAGGTGATCTGCTTGCCTCAGCCTCCTAAAGACTGGGATTACAGGCGTGAGCCACCACGTTCGGCTTACATGTAATTTTTAACATTTGGTTTCACAGCACCCCAGGGCAGGGATGCACTGGGGCCTCTGGGATAGACCAGAACTTGTTCCTCTGAGTATTTCACTTCTGTGCTTTCAGCACCACTGTCTCCTGCTGCAGGCCAGTTTTCTCAGCTTCTCAGGCCACCCAGAGTTCCTGCTGAATTCTAATTCCAAATTTTCTGGAAAGGAACCAGACTAGCCAGGCTTGGCTTGGGGGCTAGCCCTGGATAATCAGCTGTGGTCAGTGGATCAATCCCACATCATATAATACAGTTGCCATGGGAGTCACCACAGTAGAGAGACAATTTCCAGAAAAAGCAGAAACTAAGTAAGCAGCTCTATAAATGTGTACAACAGATCCTCAAGTGTTGGCCTCCAACCAGGCTTACTGTTTCAACTCTTCCTCCCTGCAGCAGAGAACCTCCCCTGCATTATAAATACAATGTCATGGAGGTGATTGCTATCTAAGCACAGAAAAGGCCTCAGACCCAAAGAGTCCAGTCAATGTTGCTCCTGCTGCATCCTCACCCTCCCTCCTCCCCAATTCTTATGGCCCTTCCCTATACCTAGAGTACAGCAATTCCATAATGGGTTTACACCTGCTCCACACTTTAGGGTGAGGCCAGTCTGTTCTGACTTTGGTGCCACCACTTACCAGCTGAGGGTCTTTAGGCAAGTTATCTGCTCTCTCTGAACCTCAGTTTCCTCATCTACAAGGGAACATAGTAATACCCATCTCAAAGGGTTGAGTTGAAGTAGCAAATGCTGTATAGCTGAAATAGTGTCTGGTGCCATGTGAATGTGAAGTGCCTTTTCTTTTTCCTCTTGTTTTAATATTAACCTTTACAATATAACCTACATATGCCCTTTTAAAATAGGCAACCAATCTTCAGTTGAATTTCATTATTATAGACCTTCCATCATGTTCCAAAAGTATCAAATAACATGTTCTATAAAAGCAAAAGGCTAAAAAATAAAACCAAACTCAAAAAGAGGCAAATAGTGAATTTAAAGAATTTTGGGTTTTGTTTGTATTTTCTGATACCTGCAGGGAATATGATCTCCTCATAACAATGTATGTAAGAATGAAAGAAGACAGAGTATATAGAGCACTGAGCACTGTGCCTAGACATAGAACATATTCAACATGCAGTGGTGGTGAGTATTACTATAATGAGTATGATTATGGTTATGACTATTAGTCCTAAGGGGGAAAGTGCTTCAATGTTCATTAGCAAATCCTGTAAGGTGATCATTTCATTGACTGCTGGGAAAAGCCATAAAGCTTCTTTTCCTAGTTAAGTTTGGAATGTATGTATATATGTAGGAATAGAAATAAATCAGTATATAGAACACAAAGTAATTTCTTCAAATACTTGGAAAATGGAAAGGGAATCATTGACTAATGCAGAAAAGAGAACAACACTTGTCCTGGGCAGCTGGCAGCCTTCTTGGTGGTATTGCAAGCAGTAGTTCCTGCTAAATTCCACATGACTTTCTCGCTGAGGCAGCTTTCTAGCTTCTGTTAGATATAAGTGAGTGCCTTAAGCCTCAAGGCAAAATCTGTTACCTCCCGATGCAACTGAGCCGCCCATTCCAGGTATCTGTGGACCAGATTCACCATTCACCCAGGAAGGAACATAATAAGGAGGAAAGAAGAAAGGTTCGCTTTAAAAACATGGACAACTCCTCTGCTCTGGGCCGGATCTCCAGGCTCATTTGCAGTGAGTTCTAAGGGGATCCACAGGGAAGAGATTCTCGTTCAAGAAAGAAGGAGTGAGGGGAAGTGGGAGGGGGAGGTACATAGTGTGGTGTATTGCAAAAATCATCCCTTCTGCATAGAAATCCACAGGCTGGCTGCGGTCACTACAGTTCTTTGTCAAGGCCTGCAGAAGATATCTTCTTTAGATGGGCACCAGGGAAATGCTGCCTATCTGGAGTTGCTTGATTTGTTCTCTAGGTTAGATATTGATTTTTCTTTCAGTGGAATAGCAAAGGCATGAGAGCATGAAGGAGAGAGAGAGGGGTGGGTTGCCCTCCCCCATCGCTGGCACAGGGTGATGTGTCAGAACAACTGTAAGCAACTCCTTATCTTTTACAGGAGATGAGAAATTGAGCTGGGGACTCTCCAGTAGACAGATAGCTGTTAGAACTATAGTGCACTATGACTGTGAGAAATACGTTAACCCCCCTCTAATCACTGTCTCCAGTCACATACAGCCTATTTAGGGCATTGATAACCATATTAAAATCATCCACATACAGTTTCAATATTGACGAAAGCACAACCATATTTAGATTTGATTTTTCTTCCCTAGTCCTCACCCTCCTCAAACTCTCATCTTCCTTATTTCCTTAAATTTCTCGAAAATTATGCAAATTGTTAAACATATTCATCAGAATATGTTTTTCATAACAAGACACATCCATATGAAGTAAAGGTTTTGACTGAGCCGATCCAGTGATTCAGTTTCTCTGATCAGGAGAAATTGCTTCTGTGTAAGAACTAATACCCACCTGGTTTCAAACCTCAGCCACTGGCAAATATGTCACAGCAAGAGACATTTCTTGTTTCTTTGACAGATTGGCCCAAGGTCGAAATTTAATCTAATATATCAAAAGTGGTAGGTGGGGAGAAAAAGCAGAGAAACACTATCCCCACTCAGATTTTCATAGTTGACCTTGTTTGAAAGTAGTGTGGGTATTGGCTGAACCTGATAGCAGTAATGGTCCACACTGTTAAATGAAACAATAAAGAACATTTATAGACCTCTAAATGTATTAGTTTCAATGCTAAAATATTCACACCAAAAGACAGATCTGGGGATTCATAAGCAAAAAGAAAAGAAAAGAAAAGAAAATCTAGTAACAGACCTTACACCTTTCATAAAAATTAACTATGAATGGACCATACACCTACATGTAAAACACAAAATGATGAAACTGCTATAAGATAATGTAGGAAAAAGTCTAAATGACCTTGGTTCAGTGATGACTCTTTAAATACAACACCAGATACACAATCCATGGAAGAAATAATTGAAAGGCTGCTGAACTTCATTAAAACTAAAAACTTCCTCTCTACAAAAGACACTGTCAAGAGAATGAGAAGACAAGCCACAGCCTGGGAGAAAATATTTGCAAAAGACACGTATGATAAAGGATTGTCAATCAAAATATATACAAAGAACTCTTAAAACTCAACAATAAGAAAACAAGCAACTCTATTAAAAACATATTTTGGCCGGGCACGGTGGCTCACGCCTAAAATCCTAGCACTTTGGGAGGCCGAGGTTGGTGGATCACGAGGTCAAGAGATTGAGACCATCTTGGTCAACATGGTGAAACCCCGTCTCTACTAAAAATACACAAATTAGCTGGGCATGGTGGTACATGCGTGTAATCCCAGCTACTCGGGAGGCTGAGGCAGGAGAATTGCCTGAACCTAGGAGGCAGAGTTTGTGGTGAGCCGAGATCGTGCCATTGCACTCCAGACTGGGTAACGAGAGCAAAACTCTGTCTCAAAAAAAAAAAAAAAGCATATTTCACTAAAGAAGGTAAAAGGTAGTAAATAGGCATACAAAAGGATGTTATTAGGAAATCATGTTATTAGGAAAATGCAAATTAAATGAGATAACACTACATACCTACTAGAATCGCCAAAATCCAGAACACTGACGACACAATGCTGGCAAAGATGTGAAACAACAAAAACTCTCATTAATTCCTGGTGAGAGTGTGAAATGGTACATTTTGGAAGACAGTTTGGTAATTTCTTGCAAAACTAAACCTACCTTTACATATGATGTAGCAATGGCCTTCCTTGGCATTTACCTAAATAAATTGAAGCATGTCTGTACAAAGTCTGCAGAGGGATGTATATATGCAGCTTTGTTCCCAATTGCCCAAACTTGGAAGCAACCAAAATGTCCTACAGTAGATGAGTGAGTAAATAAACTGTGATACATACATACAATGGAATATTAATGATCTCTAAAAGAGAAGTGAGCTATTAAGCTATGAGAAAACTTAAATGCATATTACTAAGCAAAAGAAGCCAGTCTGAAATGACTACATACTCTATGATTCCAACTACATAACCTTCTGAAAAATGCAAAACTATGGAGACAGTAAGATGATCAGTAGTTGCCAGGGACTGGAGTCAGGAAGGAAAAATAGGCGGAGTACAGAGGATTTGTAGGGCAATTAAACTACTCTCTATGATACTATAATGGTGGATACATGCCATTATACATTTATCAAAACCCATAGAATGTACAATACCAAGAGTGAACCCTAATGTAAACTAAGGACTCTGGGTGATAATATTGAGTCATCAGTTGTAACAAATGGACCACTTTGGTAAGAGATGTTGACAATCAGGGAGGCTGTGCATGTGTGAAGGCGGAAAGTATATGGATAATGTCTGTATCTTTCACTCAATTTGGCTGTGAACCTAAAACTGCTTTAAAAAATAAAGGTCATATAAAAGAAAAACAAAGATAAGATGTAGCGGCAATATGATGAAATTCTTTCCTATGGGAGGGAGAAAAGAAGATGGGAAAGGAAGTAGAAAATGTACCAATCAGATTTAAAAGTTCAACTTACTGCTCTCTTGATGCTGCAATGATGTGCTCATGGCACTAACCCCTTGTCTCTTCTTTGGTTGGCTCTAGTTTCCATGTCACCATCTCTCCTTTTCTTTTTGCTCTCACTTTTATTCTTTCCTGTCCTCTCTTTACTTCCTCTTCCTATTTGCCCTTGTCTCATGCTGCAGGGACACATCTAGGTTCCCAATCCCCACAACCTTTCTAGTTGGATGCCCTTCAGGATCTGGTTTCTGGACTCTGAACTTTCTGACCACACTATAATTAAGAACCTTGGTCATTTTTCTGACTCTAAAGCAAGCACCTCCTGAGAGGGTGGAGCAGTATTGAAGCTATCGTCCTCACTACTTATATCCAAGAAACATTCCTTACACACACACAAATCATCAGACAGTACTGTAGAAAAAAATAGCAAATTTTCAAAAAGAACCTACACTGTGCTTGTCTTCAAATCATCCCCCTAATTAATTCCATAAACTCTTATTGAGGTCCTGAGGACATGGTTGTTGACCTTGGGGAGAGGAGAGTTATCTTTCTGACATGGAAGATAAATGTCCTCAAATAATTGAAGTCCAATGTGCTTAGTTCAACATTGGAGAAATATTCAGAGAAGGATGATTACAAAGAACATAATCAGAATTGCATTGCAATGAGAAAGAAAAGAAAGACTTCCCAGAGGAGGGGCATTTCAGAACAATCTAGAAAGAAATGACAGTTCAGCTGAGAAGACAGCAAAGATTCAAAAGCAGGAAGGTACTGCAGTGCTGCAAGACATGCAGTGCTCCTGAGGCAGGTGCAAAGGGGGCATGGCAGGGATGAAACTGGGGAGCAAGAAGAGGCTGGCTTGGGAAAGGCCTTTTAGGCCACACTTAGGGATTTGGCCATCACTCTGCAAGAAGACTTTGGAGGACTTTAGCAGAAAGTGGAATGGTGCTTTCTGGATGGTTGTACTGGTGGTGGGAGGAAAGAAGTCCTGAATAGGAAAGTGGATAGAGGAAGGCCTGTAAGGAGGTCATCTCAGGAGGCTTCACAAGGATGAGGCAGCACGCTGGTTGAGAGGAGAGGAGCAAGTTGAGAAATATGGAGAAAGTGAAAATCAATAAGATGTTTTCTTGGAGAATAGAAAGTAAGGGAAAACAAAGAGTTGAAGATGCACTGAAACATCTGGCTCAGGTGGCTAACCACATGGCTGTATTGTTAACCAAAATATTGAGTATGGGTGCAGAACGGTGTGGACATTGCAAGAAGATGGGAGATGCCAGTCCCTACCATAAGTAGTTGCACATGGGACGAACTGATGCAATGCCAAAGAGCAACATCTTGATGAAATACGCTTTTCTTCTACAGTATGTTATGTCCATACAGCAAGAACAACCCAATCTGCAGAATAAATGGGCTCTAAGTGCTAGTCACCATTATCTTAGAGCTCAACCTCACCCTGCTCCCTACTGACAAAAACTCCAGTCTCCTCTTCTACTGTGGGTAGCGGCCACAACCTGCAGCACTCATGCTCCCACTTCAGGTCGGACAATCATGTAGAGAATATGTCTGGTTTCTCACTTTCTTGGTTCTTTTTTTTTTTTTTTTTTTTTTTTTATACGGGGTTTCGCTCTTGTTACCCAGGCTGGAGTGCAATGGCGCGATCTCAGCTCACCGCAACCTCTGCCTCCTGGGTTCAGACAATTCTCCTGCCTGCCTCAGCCTCCCAAGTAGCTGGGACTACAGGCATGCGCCACCACGCCCAGCTAATTTTTTGTATTTTTAGTAGAGATGGGGTTTCACCATGTTGACCAGGATGGTCTCTATCTCTTGACCTCATGATCCACCGGCCTCGGCCTCCCAAAGTGCTGGGATTACAGGCGTGAGCCACCACACCCAGCCTCTTGTTTCTGATATGGAAAGAGTAATGCCCATCACTCCACCCACCTGCTGTCCTTCTACCTTGATAAATATTTTGAAAAGATAAATTATCTGATGCATTGATCATATCTTGTATTTTGAAAGTAAACATGTTAATATAAACCCACCTAAGAGATTAAGAATGAAGTCCTCCATTTCAAATCAGGTTGCCTTTGATGACACTCATTCTTTCATAACTTATTACCTGCTAATAGTGTATAATCACAGATTTTACCTCCAAAATGTCTTTCTCATACATGCCACCATAGCTAATACCTCAGGCTGTTGCTGTATAAATTAGAAATAATTATATAGTATTTGTTACTTGACAAGAACTATGTGCTATGCTACACAGTTATAGGCGCTATCTCACTTGTCCCTTACAACATCATCAGAACAATGTTAAGTATCCCTAATTTACAGTTAAGGAAAGTACATCTCCAAATGTTAATTAAAATTCCTAAGGTCTCACACTAAGTAAATGGGGCAGCCAGGATTTATACCCAGGTGGACTAACTCTCCTTCCTAGTCATGAGGCTATACTTCAATCAAATGGGAAGTCACTGACTTCAAAACTATCCAAGAACGAGAAGAACTTCATTTCACTGGTTAAAACCTAAAAGCATCCGGTAGCTTTTTCTTTTCCCTGAAGTTGCCTAAACTCTCCCTGCTTAGAAATGCACAGAACATCGAGGCAGAAAGGTTTCAAAGAGCACTCAGATGTACTATGTACCTTTAGACAGTGCAATTTTTACTTTAAAGAAAATAACAAGGACACTTTCATCTGTAACTTCCTCCAGTGGTCAGATTTCAATGTGTGTGTGTGTGTGTGTGTGTGTGTGTGTGTGTGTGTGTGTGTGTGTGTATGCACACACAGTGAAATACAACTCCCAACTTTTTATCTGCCAAGGAGCTGCCATTAAATGCAAGCTGACAGGAGAGGGAAGACGACATAATCACCTGCTATCTATGCTTTTTTTTTTTAACCAATCAAATGGGGCCATCATCTAAGCTGAGATTAATCCTGGCACCCAAAATCTACAGAGGAAAGTTTCTTTCCTCAGGAGACAGTTTAATCAAGACCCTGTCTGATGTCAGATAGAAATCTCAGAATATTAGAAAACCATTGCAGTGTGAAGCCTCAATTTGTTCAAATGCAGTACCGCTCTGCTCCCGGTCCCCATCTTGAAAACTGGGATTTGCTTTCGGATTTTCTTTCCTTTTCTATTTGTTTTCCTATCAAAGGAATCACTCCTCCTATCCCCCTTTCTTGTAGTACCATCTGATTGAATTCTATTCAGAGCTCTATCTGAATTCTATTCAGGTGGTCCTGTTCTCCAAGCCTACTTGAGGGATCCCCTTTGCCTGTTTCATGCCATCCATCTCTCTGGGCAACTGAAATTGTGCTGCAAAATGTAGCACCACTCCCTTGGACCTTATTAACACATGTTCCGAGGGAATGGGCTTCAAGGGAGGAGGCATTAAGTACCTAAACCACACACTGAGACAGCAAAGACTCCAAGAGCATGGCAGACAAGTGATAAAAATCAGGTAACTGATATAAAAAAGCCAGGCAGTACACAAAAGGCCAAAGGAAGCTTTTCGACTTATATTTTGTGTTGATATCACATTTGTCCCTGCCTAGCAAAGATATGTCCTGAAATAGAAAGGTGTCAGAGGTTGTATGCTTCCTGGCATCTCTAGATTCACCTGAACTGAAGCCAGAAATAATATCATAAAACTAATTTAGCCATCACACCAATAGGACTCCTCAGCCAATAGACAGACTGGATAATTACATGTTTCCTATAATTTCCAACACTTGACTAGTTTCAGCAAATGGCACTTCTAAATATACATCTCTTTGTTGCAGCTACCTCTCTACATCAGTTTTTCATCAAGCAAAAGAAACTGAATAAAAAGGTAATTGCAAAGATGAAGAATCCAAGTCATTTCATCAGAACAGTCTAAATTAATTGACTCACCCTACCCCTCGCCTCCAAAAGTCCAATGACCTAAGTGATCAGGAAGACAAGATGATCAAGCCACAGGTTTTTAAAGTCCAGACGAGTGGTACCATCTCAGGGCAGTTGCTTCACCCCTGAGCTCTCACCTGTAAATGAGGAGGCTGAAATAAACATTCTCTGCAATTATGTCTTGTGTGGTAATTAATTCCCTGTGAGCCACCACCATGTCCCATTCAGTTGTTTGTGTTTTTCTATTATCCGTATTGAGGCAGAAGGAGTTCTGTGACCTCTTATGTTGCTTCTACATTGGATCCCCTGAGATAACCAATGTTTTCAAGTGTCTTCTAAAATAAATTTCAGTTCATACTTCTAGTCACACACGCTACAAACAATTAAGGAAATTATTAAGGAATGCACATCTCCAAATTCTTGCTTAGTAGAACAGCTCATGTGGATAAGATAAGAGTCAAGCTGAACTGTGAAAATGCCAAGATCTCTGGCCAGCCTGGAAGGGCATCCTCCCTACTGGAAGATGCATGCCCAGCAGAATTTTCCCCACCTTTCACATAAAGAATAAGTGGGTTACATAAAACTGAAGAAAAAACAGCCAATAGAATAAGTAAACATTTTTCTTGTCCAATAACCTGAGTAGAAAATGGTATGTGGTGAAATATGGTTCCAATTTATAAGTGACCCTTAAATAAGTCATATTTACTGACAGCTAATATGCCAAGCATGGTTCTAAGGACCTGCTTTCTTAATTCATTGTAGGAATGAATAATGAATGAGGAGGGGACTGTTGCTATTCTACTTTATGGATGGAAAAACCAGGGCACAGAGAAGTTAAACATACTAGCAAACACATAGTAGGTGGAGGAGTTGGGACTGGAACCTGGACATGTAGGTTTCAGAACATGTACACTCGTGACACTATACTGGCTGTAGTGGAGACATTATTATACCCTTAGGAAACAATGACAAGAGCTGCAGCCTAATGTGGAAAGCTTTCCATAAGTGCATAAGGCAGATCTCCATTAGGAGTGTGTACGCTTATGCCAAAGTTTCTGGATATTAATGACTATATATTTGAATTAGGGGCTGAACAGCAATAAGCACACCTACAGCAAGGAGAGGCAGAATGTCTCTGAATCCCAGGCTGAAGGAAAGGAGTAAGGATTAGGAGAATAAGGATCTAGGACAGTAGAACCAGCCAAGAGAAGTGGACAGCTATACAGATCTTAAGTTCAAATCCTGGATCATTCACTTACCAGCTGTATAAACTTTGGTTATATTGCTATATGGCACACTGCCCTAAAACTTAGTATCTTAGTACAATACTGATTTTGCTCATGGCTCCACAACTGTGGCCAGACCCTGCAGGGCAACTTATCTTGCCCTCCTAGGCTTTAGACCAGAAGCAGGCATCTTTGGAAGGTTTGTCCATCAGTACAGGGTGTTAGTTAGCTGGGACCTCAGCCAGAGCTGTTGCTCAGAACATCCACACATGGCCTCTCCATGCGGCATGAGCTTCCTCACAACATGGTGGCTGGGTCTCAAAGATTATGAGAGAGAGAGGGCTAGAAAAAATGTTACCTTTTACTGATATAACCTAAGACATAATGCAGCATCACTTCCATGACATTCTACTTGTTGAAACAATCATAAAGACCAATCAACTTTCAAGAAGAGAAAAAAATATACTTCACCTCTGGGTGGGAGAGTAACCAGATTTGCGATGTGCCTATGCTGGGGGGAGCATTGCTATGGTCATATTTTGAAGCTACCATCTTGTCATACTTGATTAAGTTATGGAGGCTTCTGAACCTGTTTCTTTGCCTGATGAACTAGGATATAAAGCCTATCATGGTGCCTTTATAAAGGTTAGAGCTAACGTATGTCATGTGCTTGCACAGAGTAGGTGCTCAACAGAAAGTCTCAGCCCAGATTTGGGATCAGGCCTGAAGAAACAGAAATGACCTATTGCTCCTGCAAGGGTTGCTGAATTTCTCAGCGACACACCTGTACCTGGACAAGAAACACAATTGTTTGAACTAGAATAAGGTTAAAGGCCAAAACATTCATCCTACAGGCCCTTCCTAACTCCCTTTGGGACTTCTCACCAGGACACTGTCAGGGAGGCATCAGCTCAGTTAATTTCTCCCACATTATTGCACCTTTGATAGGCCTTTTAGGCTGGATATAAACAATAAGTAATTAAAAATGACGAGTTAAACACTAGGATTTAGAAGGAATCTTGATCTCATTTTTGCGTGTTTACTTATGTGAGTAGAAAAGCGCTTTATAAAAAGCCCTGACAGCACAACAGCCTCGTTGGGTTGTTCCCAGAATTTAGTATGCTCACCAAATAAGTTTTGAGCCTGGTATAGCATAGCGGCTCACAGCATACCAGATTAAAAGATTTAAAACACTAAAATCTGGTGTGATAAACCTAACTTAGATTCACAAATCCCCCAAAAGAAAAGCATTGGTTATAAAGACAAGTCCATGATCTTTTGGGGTAACTCCATGACAGAAAGGTACAAATGAAATCTGAGCAGATGAGGCCTCCTGAAAAATCCAGTAGATGTGATGGAAATTGCATTTCTGTACCTAAGTTAGTGGTAGGGATTCCTGGAAGGTTCTCTCTGCTGAGTTTTCTCATAGATCCCAACTTTCCATTTCTTCTGTAAGTGGAAAATGGGAGAGAAAAGCAAGACAAATGGATAAAAATGCACTCTGTCTCAAGACAGTATTCATAAGGAGCCCTCTACAAAGAATTTCTTCAAAAGAGAGAGATGAAAGGGGGTCTGGTTTTCGCTGGCATTTGAGCTGGCATTTGCAGCATTACCGTATGACTTCGAGCAGGGCATGAGCAGCTCTTTGATTGCCAAAGAACAGTTGCACCTCTGTCAGAACGGCCCTCATGACTCATGCGGCTCAGCAGCAAAGCGAGGGATAAGAGCAGATGTGAGGGGAAGATCACAGCAGAGGGAAAGTAGTTTGAATACCAAAAAAAGAACACACACAGAAAAGAGCACAAAAGAAGCATGAGCATGAGGAAAGGGGAAAAGGACAAATTATTTGGTAGTCAGCACTGCGGCAGAGCACCTGTTGCCTTTAGAGACAATAGTACATCCAGGAGGAAATGCATTGTTCTTTCTTGATCATAAAACTAAACGACTGCCTAGAAAGTGTGTCTAGGCTTTCTCTTCTGTCACCCTTATGCAGCAGAAGCTTGATGTATATTGCAGAGTGTGGGAAACTTACTCACATATTATTAGTTTGAAAATTAACACTTTAATAGCACTTACTATGTGCCAGGTACTCTGCTAAATTCTACCTAAATGAAATCATTTAATCTTCTTGGCAACCTGAGAGATGGACAAGAAAACTGACGACCTTTTCTCTTTCAGTGACTCATCATAGCTATCCTTATCTCCATCCTTTGCCACTGCATTAGCAACTATTATTTTTTTAGCCCTTCAATTTAGTCCTTGCAACAAGGACTAAAATGCTTTGGGCACTATTTTCATTTCCATTTTCAATGAAACATTAATATGATCATTTTGCAATGAGACTTAGAAAGGTTAACCTACAGAAGGTGGCAAAACTGAGTGTAAAGTTCAAGGAAAACTCTGTTTAGCCTGTCCTCAGAGCTCATGCCCAGAACCACCATGACTCCCATATAAGGCAATAAACAATTCATTGGCACCCTGGTGTATTTGGCAATGTGAGAAACTCTGGTCCTAAGGAATTTCATCAGAGCCATAAAGTTTCTTGCTACTTCCACTCTCTGGTGGGTGGGTTCCCAGACACCAGGCATTAAATCATAGGATGATAGAGCTCCCCATCTCCATTCACCCCCATTATATCAACAACAAAACTGAGGTACACAGTGCTAACTAAAGTCAGAATCAGTATTCAAAAACCTCATGACCTCAGTCTACCATCCTCTTTCAAGAAATTCCTAGCCCAGAAAAATGGAGCTATATAAAAGCAGTCAATTTTTACTGGATGTTTACGTCTTCACTGAATGACAAAGCACAGGACACAGGACTGGAGCATAAATTCTGTTCCTACTTACATTGCTAACAGTATTTGAGGTCTTTTACTGTTCCATTTACTGACTGGTCTTAGAAAAGAATCTTATTCTGTCCTCTGTGGATAAACCTCACTTGATCAAATGACTTCTGAAAACTCCAGAAATCTTCTTAATTGCATTAAAATTAGTTCTAAATTACCAGAAAAGTCTATTTGAAAATGTTTATCAATTATTTTATTTCCAGATGGCAGACAACCACAAATCAAATCCAGAACATATGCTGACATCTTTTAGTATCAATCCCAGATTTAGCCATAATCAACTGAATAATTCCTCAGAAAATGTATTCATTTGTTTAAAGAAAACCAACAGCACTTACTGTGTACACTTTAAATCCTATGTAATGACAGAAAGTGAGTGGTACCCAAGATAAGTTAGTTGCCCAGTCCCCAAGGAACTGCCTATATCACAAAGAAGACAGATTATGTCCATTCATACAGCAGGTAATCAAAGACCTATATGCTTAGAAACCCTAAGAACAGGGATGTGAACAAAGGTGGAATTCAAAGATCTCTTTCTAATTCCATCAGCTGGCTAATAATCAAATGGCCACTTACCAAAATGATTTGAAATCGCAGAATCTCCTGATCTGCCTTCAGAATTAATGCTCAGGATAATGAATGCCCAGTTCCTTCAGATGTTTAATTACTGAAGGGACTCACTTTCCAAGAGAGAGACTAGACAAACTCAGGAAGTGACATGGAATCTTAATGAGATGGATCTCGAGATGTCATGTAATTCAGACTCCATCTTCAGGCAAGACTCTCATTTTTAAAGACCTCAGGGAGAGAAACTTGACAACCTTCTTTGTTGAAAGTTTTGACAACCCTCAAAAGGGTCTGCAACAGTAGCTCTTAAAGTATGCCCCTCTGCCATGGCCCTTATGGTTCCTCATGCAAGCTTGACAAAAGACCACTGTGTGTTTATCCTGCATCTGAGACTGAGGCTTTGGTCCTCTTGGGTCTGGAAGATGGTCTGACTCTGCATCCAGAGGGACTGAAGATTGTGGGGACCAAACCAGGGCTAAGGAGCCATTGTTGTTTTGGTGGGAGATGGAGTGGGTTCCCTAGAGCAGGCGACAGTAGCTGAATCTTAACATTTGGTAATAATGAACATCTGGATAATTCTTAATTTGCAGTTATTTGACATATACCACATGCAGCTTCCAAAGAAAGGTTGGGATAACAGCTTTGTGATGTAGATCATTGTCCCATTTTATTACATGGAAAATGAAATTCAGAGAATTTATGTTACTAAACCCAAGTAGACCTGGGACCACTAATATGCCTCCACTCCTCCTCTTATAATAGTAATCATGATGATAACGATTTAAAAAAATATGTATGTGTTCCAGCCACTTCGCATGGAATATTTCATCCAATTTTCATGATAGCTCAGCAAGGTAGATAGTTTCTAAAACCCCATTTTATAGAAGATGAAGCTGGAATTTAGAAAAGTTAAGTAATTTGTCTGTGGTCTCATAGTTAATGTGGTGAAATTTGAATTCAAACCTAGGTGATGTGACACCTAAGCTCCTGCTCCTTCTATATTCATTAGCATTTTAGAAAATAAACATAATTTCTACCAAAAGAGGGAATCAAGACCTTAGTAAGTCCATGCTAAGTATAGCTAATGCTCTAATCCATGTGGACAATAATAAAACACACATGTCCCAATGTTGGAGACATCGCTGTCTCTACCCTCCTTGTTCCCCTTCCCCTCTGAGAATTCTAGCGTTATCCTTACGTCCTTGTGCATTAATAATGGGCTGCCCTCCCCACCCACAGGACACCAAGAATGAACTGGGAGAATGGTCTACAACACCCTCTCCTTAAGCAGAAGAGAGGACCCTCAAAGAATAATACAGATGTCATTGGTAATTTCTTGCCAAACCACTTTCCTATCTATGATTCCTTTAAATTTTGAGTTTTATAGAGGAGGTACCTGATGAGACATGAAGAAACTAAATACTTGCCTAATGTCACGAAGAATTTAGAGGTAGAAACAAACATATGGAAAAAAAAGCTCATCGTCTCTAATCATTAGAGAAATGCAAATAAAACCAAAATGAGCTACCATCTCATACCACTCAGAACGGTGATTATTAAAAAGTCAAGAAACAATAGATGCTGGCGAGGCTGTGGAGAAATAGAAATACTTTTATACTGTTGGTGGGAATGTAAATTAGTTCAATCATTGTGGAAGACAGTGTGGTGATTCCTCAGGGATCTAGAACCAGAAATACCATTTGACCCAGGCATCCCATTACTGGCTACATACCCAAAGGAATATAAATCATTCTACTATAAAGACACAAGCACATGTATGTTTATTGCAGCACTATTTACAATAGCAAAGACATGGAACCAACTCAAACACTCATCAATGATAGACTGGATAAAGAAAATGTGGCACATCCATGGGATGCTATGCAGTCATAAAAATGAATGAGATCACATCCTTTGAAGGGACATAGGTGAAGCTAGAAGCCATCATATCCAGCAAACTAACACAAGAACAGAAAAACAAATGCTGAATGTTCTCACTTATAAATGGGAGTTGAACAATGAGAACACATGAACACTGGGTGGGGAACAACACATATCAGGGCCTGTGTAGGGGTCACAGGGAAGGGGAGGAAGAACATTAGGACAAATACGTAATGCATGCAGGGCTTAAAACCAAGATGATGGATTGATGGGTGCAGCAAATCACCATGGCATATGTGTACCTGTGCAACGAACCTACACATTCTGCACATATAGCCCAGAACTTAAATTAAGATAAAAAGAAAAAGAAAAAGAAAAGAAAGAGGGAGGGAAGGAGGTTGGGAGGGAGGGAAGGAAGGAAGGAAGGAAGGAAGGAAGGAAGGAAGGAAGGAAGGAAGGAAGGAAGGAAGGAAGGAAGGAAGGAAGGAAGGCCAGCTGAGAGGGATCTTAAACACAGGTATCTTCACTCTACAACACACTGGCCAACAACTCAATTTAGCAAGCACTCGTGGATAGGCTACTGTGATCCAAGTCTCTAAAGCTTACAAGGAGACTCATTGATTGATTTAAGAAATCTTTACGGAGTACCAATAAGGCACCAGGCACTGCTGGGGGCATTGAAAATACAACAGAAAACAAAACAGTTCTGCTATTAGTTTGGTGCAAAAGTAATTGTGGTTTTTGCCATTGAGAGTACTTTGGAGCTAAGTATGATGAAACTAAGATGCTTGTAGGGGAAGAGAGACAAATATATTCAAAGAAGATCCAATGCACTTGCATTTCGTTTCTATCTTGAACAATCCCAACTCTAAACTACAAAGGCCAAAACTGGATATAATATTCTAGTCATAGTTTCACTGTGCTGCAGAATTTCTAGCTATATCCAATATCATGCTTGCCTCTTTGGCACACAGGCGAGATTTCATTCTAATGCCTGTTTGTCCATTATTTTTCTTCAGCTCTTTTTTATGCAGTCTTGATAGAGTGACCTATCTTGTATTTACAGCCTGTTCCTATTAAATTTTATTGTTCATTTATGGACACTTACACAACCAGCCAAGGTCTTGGTCTAAACTGACCGACTTCCACAGCCCTTCTCTGAGACCCCTAGCCTGAAGTCATCTGGGAAGTTAATGAGTATAGAGACCTTATAAATCAGCACAAAGTCCCTGTGGATTTTTTTTTAATTTATAGTGGACTAAAAGATAGTCACAATTATTTTCCTGCTCTTCTCAACACAAGGTGGGTTGGTTTCTCTTCTCTTGAACCTGGGTTGTCCCTGTGCCTTGCTTTAATGAATAGAATGCTTTGAAGTAATGATCTGGGACTCCTGAGCCCAGGTCTTAAAGGAACCATTAGCATCAGCTTTCTCTTTCTTGGAATTCAATGGCCAAGTGGTAAAGAGGCTCAGGCTAGGCTGGGCACAGTGGCTCACACCTGTAATTCCAGCGCTTGGGGAGGCTAAGGCAAGTGGATAATTTGAGGTCGGGATTCAACACCAGTCTGGCAAACACGGCAAAATCCCATCTCTACTAAAAATACAAAAATTAGCCTGGTGTGGTGGCGTACATCTGTAATCCCATCTATTCAGGAGGCTGAGGCACAAGAATCACTTGAACCTAGGAGGCAGAGGTTACAGTGAGCTGAGATCACACTACTGTAATCCAGCCTGGGCAACATACCAAGAAACCATAAAAAAAAAAAAAAAAAAAAAAAAAAAAAAAAGAGGCTCAGGCTAAATTCCCAAATCATGAAACACCACTCAGAGAGGGTGACTATCTTAGATATTCCAGCCCCAGCTGACCTCTCAGCTGAATGCAGCACCTAGGTGACCTCAGCTACACAATGTGAAACAGAAGAATCACCCAGCTAATCCTAGTCAACCACAGAATTACAAAACTAACAAATCACTGTTGTTATAAAGCACAGAGTTTTTGGGAAGCTGGCTACTCAGCAATAGAAAACTGAAATACATTCTTAAGTGCTCACAGAAGGAGGAATGCTGGGGAAGAAGGTTAGGAAGAGAGGCTGGCTGACCTTGCAACCACACAGCAAATGAGTTCTTAACCGTATTTTTTCTTTCATGAACGATGAAGCCTTTACCAGTAGTTTTCTAACATTGGTCCTCAGACCAATGCTGACTGCTAAGAATTATCTGAGAAATTTAACTAAAATACAGGTTTTTGACCCCTCCATTTAGTAATCTGGACACAGTAGATCTCAAATGGGGCCCAGAAATCTGTATTCTTACAAAAGTCTCCAAGCAATTCCAACGAGCATGCATTTTTCATAATTTGGGCTCTTAACTATGAGTTACTTGAGGGTTGAAAGTAGGTTTATCCATGTACTTCTTGGCCTGGTACACTGTCTGGCATATAGGAGAACAATATTCAGGCTTAAGGAATGGATAAATAAGTAAATGAGTAAAGTAACTCGGGAAAGAACAGGGATATCTCTCCCATGTCTCACCCAGTTCCACACCCCCAGTGTCCACGACAGCACTGCCACATGTGCCTCATTCTTCCTCCTCTTCCTTCCTTTCATTGCTACCCAATAAGAAGTTCTGTAGAGGTGCGAAGAGAATGGACACGGTGTTAGAAAGGCGACAGGTGAGAGCTGTAAAGAGATACAGCGTTAGGACAACAGAGGCACGCAAAAATGAACAAAACAAAGCAACACTACACAAATGAAAAATTGGCAAAGCCCTTGAGCTACCTGCCTCACTAAAATAGGACCCTGCAACCTAGAAAATAAACCCTCATTTTCTCTCCTTACTTTCCTAGATGATTCTACTTCTGGGGGAAAGATGCTCAAATTCAAAGGCACTGTCAGTTCAGGAAGTGTGGAGGAAAGAAGAACTAGAGAAAAGGCAAGGGATATTTGATAGAGGAGGAGGGACAGCTGGACACCTGGAAAGATGGACGGGGGGGGCGGGGGGACCACAGGGAGAATATCTCAGCCAAGGCGATTTGCTTGCTTTTTGCACCACATTCTGTTCCTGTCATGCCGAGGAATCTCAGTCTAAGGCCTTCGAGACCTGCATTTTAAAACCCTGAAAACCTGAAAGGCTTCCTCTCCCACTTGGGCTCTCAATCTTCCCTGAATACAAAAGACTGAAAAAAAGTAAAGATCTTGAAAAACAGTCCCAAACCATTTCCTGCAGCCTAATTCATTCTGATCCACACCTACTCAAATTACATTGGCGGCTTTGTTCTCTGGCTGCTTTACTTACCAAATGACACAGCAAGTTCTCTAGGTAGAGGGAACAAACATACACAGAGGGGCCATGCACAAAAAATAAACCAGGTTGAAACCAAAAAATGAACCAAGCTGAAACATATTTTACAGAAATTTAAAATGCCAAGCTCAATGCTTCCAAAAAGCCCTCAGAATTAAGAAAATCTACTCAAAACGTTGATATCAAGTATCACAATTTGCATTTTATTATATGAGTCATGCATGTTTATGGCAGAAAAATAAGAATAGAAGGGTTAGTAAAAAAGAAAAATCTTCCATAATCCCACCATGTAAACATAACTATTGCTAGCATTTAAAAATATATCCATCCAGATTATCGTCTTTATAGCTGTATTTACAAAAATGTGACACTTTTCTTCACTCAATAAAATATTTAAATAACTTCCTAGATTAATTTAGATTTGCATTATCATCTTTAATGGCAGCATAATATAGTAGTTAAAATATACTCTTTAAAAAATTTGTTTTGTTACAATACAGAGGAAACGCACACACACGCACAGTTTCTTAAGATAGATTTCTATCGGTAGCATTACTGGGTCCAGCATTACTGGGTCAGTGTTATTTTGTGTGGCTTCAAAGGCCAGAAATGGGTTGATGGAAACAAATTACACAAACACACTTTTTAGTTCACTTTGTGCACAACATTTCCAAGAACTAGGGTGGCCTGTTTACTCCATCTCTGAGGAAGACTTGAAAAAGACCACCTTTAGGGATTAAGAGTCCCGTGACCCTGGAAGCATATAAGAAGGAACTAAATAATTCAGAGATGCGATAGACTCATGTGTATACTTAGACTAGATAATTGTCAATGTTCCAAGATTCAGCAACCAGGCTGTTTGAGAAAGGCTGACTTTCCATCTTCCACATTTCTCCCTCTCTGTTCTACTGGACAGAGCCTTATAAACCACCCTTCCTGTTCTTCTGGCTCTGAATCATGTCTTTATCTGAGGACTTGCTAAAGCAAGAAAAATATGTTTAAGAGTTACTTATAGAAACACATCTTAAGTAGAGAAGTAGGATTGATTCAAGAAATCTGGTGATCATAGCTTCATCACCAGCTATGAGGACTGAAGCGAACTCATGAAACAAAAACCAGAGAAACAGCCTACAGAAAACAGAAACTGAAGAATACATCCATAATTTAAAGCAGGAATTGGCAAAGGGCCGCCCAAAGACCAAATCCATTTCACCACTTGTTTTTCAAATAAAGTTTTATTGGAACACAGTTATACTCATTCATTCACGTGTTATCTACAGCTGCTTTTGTGTTACCGGCAGAGTAGAATAGCTGTGAGATACACCATATGTCCTGCAACATCTAAAATATTTATTCTCTGTCCCTCTACCAAAAAAAAAAAAAAAGCTTGTCAACTCATTGCTTAGAAGCAAAGTAACCTGAATAATACAGTTGTTAAGACATGAACTTTAGAGTCAGACTAAGCTTTGAATTTTGATTCCATTAATTAGTCACTGTATAACCTTAAACAGTAAATACGTCTCTTTCAAGCCCCAATTATCTCCCCTATTAACTTGGTTGAACTGGTAATAACCATAGTGTTTTTGACTGCTTAAATAGGATAGCATTTATGTCAGGTTCCAACTTGATCCAGGGTTTGAGGAGAGTTGGTAGACAGGTGCCAGGTAGTTGAAAGAACACTTGGGGCCACAGGCAGGTGGGACATGGCTTTATTATGAGCCTCCTCTCACAGTGTCAGTCGTACATTTATTCACCTCATAGACAGTAGTGACTCAGAACCAGGTGATGAGCCCTCCTATAACATGGTTACATACTGTGATTACATAATGCACAGGACTGTGCACCTGTGCTCCAATCCTGCTGTGTCATGCTTTACTGGATGTCTACCTCAGCCTGCTCTTGACTGCCATGCAGTCATATTCCTTACACTCCACCCCCTAAGCCAAAGGGGTCTTCTTGGTGGGGAAACATGCCCACAGCAACAATACAGGGAGCAGCAACCTACTACTAATATTGCTGCTATGCTGTCTGAGATTATCAGGGCCCAATGCAGGCCAGAGCCCAGAGATGCCCACCATGCCTGTAGGGGTCATCAGTAAGGTTCTCAACTGCTTTGATCTCCCATGTCATCCCTTGCAAGGCTGATCTTATGTTTTGTTCATTGTCAGGAATAAATGTATAATGTTGTGTCCCTATAAAGGCACAGGTGCCACCTTGAGCAGCTGTTACTATATCTAAATCCATCCAGTTTTGCAGCACCACCTTTTTAGTTTGATCAACCTCATTGGTTAACAGGAAGAGGGTGACTTGGGTATAATTCAGGGCCCGAGCTGTGTGCCCTGAAACGGCTGTAATCTGCATTTCTACAGTGATGATACCCACTCCAGGAACAGTCAAAGCTAAGAGGTAGAGTTATCAAGGGGCCTGCCACACTCACAAAAACTGGGAACATAGTGCCTCCCAGTTGTGTGGGCATCTAGGCAATGTGGAAAGCACAGTGGCAGGCACATAAGCCACCCCCAGGTACAGCGGTCAGTTCAGTTCACTGACAAATATGGTCATCCTGTGTCTTCACAGACCCATAAACTCCCAGGAGACACAAAGTCCACTGGGGCCTGGCCTTATCGAGGTCACCTATTTTATCATACCAGAGGTGTAGTGTCATATTTGTCCATCCAGGCTATGGTGGGTAACCACCCCGCAGTGACACTACCCCAATGTTGCTCTATACATTATGGTACTTGTCGTGGGAGCACCACATGTTCTCCAACTAGCCAGCCCCATCCTCCATAGATGCTACAGGTCAGCTAGGGGGCAGGCATGCCATGGGCTTTGCACCACCCCCATCCAAAGCTTGCTGTCTCACATTCCAGGTATCACCCATGGAACCCCAAGTCTCTAGCTATGTCCAGTTCTCCATTGAAACCGGGTGTATGTGCCACAGCAAGCCATCTGAAGCTGCTGCTGGAAGGGAGGTGCAGATCCGACAACTGGAAACATTAATCACCTCAGGGTAATTGTGGGCCCATTCCACAATGCTTTTGGAACATGTCAACCTAAAGTCAAAAATGACAAAGCAGGCACAGGTACTAACAGGGGTAAATCACCCCCCTCAGGCAAAATACAGCCCAACCATTCATCTCTGTAGCAGTGTAGCTGCCAGGGGCTTCTGCCCTAGATGATGGTACCACACCTTTGTAACTCCCCATGGTTCCTTTGGGTCCTGTATCCATGCTTAAGTTACTGGGGAGCTCATAATAGGCCACGCAGCCAGTACATAAGTCCCCCCTAAGAGGGTTCCTTCCTTGGCCATTCCCCTACAGTCAATCACAAAAGCCATACATTAAATAGCCAAGGAGTGACATGTAAATCTTACTGTAGGCCCTCTCCCCAGGGAGCTAAGATGGCCAACCACCTGTAATGGGGGACTTGGAGGGTCCATGGCCAAAGCCAGGTTTTTTGTTCCCCTACCTTTAGGGGCATCAGAGCAGGCAACAACAGATTATCATTCGTCCCCATACCTGGTCAGAGGAGGTCATCCTTGGCGTGTATCTATAACTGAATGGTGGCAGTGGCCCAGTGCAGCAGTGCCCCCACTGGAGCTGGGCCACCTTTTCATGGCCTCTCATTAGAAATCTGAAGTACCAAGTCCAGGCTTGAACTCCAGCTTCACAAAGACAGGGAGTAACATGCAAGGGAACCCACTTTTCAAGAGTCCATTATATCATTCAGTCATGCCAGCAGCCGGTGGGTTATATGAAACATGAAACCCCCATTTTATGTCCATCTGCTGTGCCCACTGCTGTATCTACTGTCCAGTGAAATGTGTTCCTCTATCATTTTCAACAGTGAAAGTGCAACCGTATAGAGCACAGAGGTGTTGCAGGGCCCACATGGTATGTTTTTGGTTGGCCACCCTACAAGGGTAGGTGAACAACAGGCCAGTGGCCATGTCTACAGCCATCAGCGCATACATGTATCCCTGAAATTTTGGCAGCGACCTAGTGTATCTATCTGCCATCTGGTCAAGGGCATCCACCCTATCATCCCTTGTTGCAGCTGCCTCTGTCTGGGGTATGCCTATGTACACGCTGAGCACTTACAACAGGCCTCCCAAATATCCAGTGTGGGCAAGGACAGACCTCAGTGCTTATTGACCTGTTGCATCAGTTTGCCTCCCCCCGTGTGGCCCAATTTCTAGTGTAGCCATAGGGTTACATTTCATGTAGGCATTGACTCCAACCATCAGACCCTGACCAAGGCATCTGCATCGTCACTGCCGAGGGCAGCCAAAGGCCCATGACCTGACCCATGTTAAAGAATTACATCCTTTTGGTGGCCCATTTCCCATAGGTCTTGCCACATGGGTTGGCCCCAGATGGGTCGGCAGCCAATTATGTAACTTCTGGGTAGTTAACCACAATGTTAAGCCTTAATAAACTGCCCAGCTATTGGTGCGGATTACCTTAGGTGTTTCCTCCTTGGTGATCACCATCCACACTGCCCTGAGTTCAGCCCATTGACTACTTTGTCCACACCCAGTGTCAAACCACATGGTATCAGTACTAGACAAGACCAGTATAGGAGTCCGGGCAGCAGTGGCACACTAGCTAGACCCATCTGTCCACCATACCCCATTAGGAATTAGGGGCTGCCCTTCCTTAAATGGTGATGGCTCAAGGTTTAGGGGTGCCTCGGGCTGATCCATGGCCTCATCTTACATTAGGATCACAGGTCCCAAGACTTCTTGTCTTGCTAAGGGGCTTGTACTCAGGGTACTCCACTGTTCTAAGTAGGCACTCCACTTTGCAAAAGTGGATGTCTGTGCTGTCCCAGTCCAGGGGAGGTGTTACCCATGAATGTATCCACTCTGCCATTGGTTAAATCATCCACATGATGACTGCAGCCCATCTTGTCACACTCTCACAAGCCTGAAGAGCAGCATATGCAGCTACTAATTGCTTCTCTCTCCATGAATACTGGAGCTTAGCTGCCTTCCAAAGATGGGACCAAGGCCTACTGGTGTTCTAAAGTGCTCCATGCACTGCCTTAAATCCCAGCCATAACCCTCTGCTGTCACATCGCATCAACTTCACGTGGGTACCCCTGGTCAATTACTTGTAGTGCCTGTGCTTGCTGAAAAGCCTGCTTGGCGGCCAGAAAGGCTGTCTCAATGTCATCATCCCAATCCCAGGAAGCCCCCGTTTTTGTCAACTGGTACAATAGTTTTATCAATGTAGGTCCATGTCCAAAGCCAGGATTTTGTTACCTTACCTTTAAGGGCATTAAGTCAGGTAACGACAGATAATCATTTATCCCCACACCTGGTCAGAGGAGGTCATCCTTGGTGTGTATCTGAAACTGAATGGTGGCAGCAGCTCGGTGCAGCCGTGCCTCCACTGAGGCTGGGTTGCCTTTTCATGGCCACTTATTCAAGGTCTGAACCACTAAGTACAGGATTGAATTCCAGCCCCACAAAGATGGAGGAGTAACACGCAAGGGTAACCCGCTTTTCAAGAGTCCATTATATCATTCAATCATGCCAGCGGCCATGGGTTTTATGGAACATAAAACTGCCATTTTATATCCATCTCTCCCTGGCCATGCTCTTGGGGCCCAAGCAGTTGTTCATGCTCTATTTTCCAGCTGACCATGGGGCATGCCCACAGCAGGGGTTCTTCCTCCTCAGTAATAGATCATGCAGTAGTATCTGGCCAGAAAAATGCCTGCACTTACGACAGTCCTCAATTCTCATTCCAAGTTGTGTATGGTGGGCCTCCAGTTGTTCGGTTTGTACCTGGAGGTCCCTTACCTGTGTTGCATCCAGCAAGGGCTTGACATGCACTTCTCATAACATAGTCAAAAGTGCTCATCCAACTCTGCCAGCAAAGGCATGCTCCTCCTTAGTGCTGTGTGCTTCCAAGCGCGTCAGCACCTTCTCCATGCTCATGGGGAAACTATCCAGTGCTACCCATGTTTCCACCAGGGCTCATCCTGGTAGCACAGTTACCACCAGGTATCATAACCCATATTGGGGCAAGATAGCCAGCCTGGGATCATCAGGGGCTAAGGAGTCACTAGCCTTGGAATCCTGCCTCCTATGCCAATTGTCAGGTTCCAACCCAAGCTGGGGTCCAAGGGGAGTTGGTAGACAGGTGGTGGGTAGTTGAAAGACCACTCAGGGGGCCAAAGGCAGGTGGGACATGGCTTTATTATGCACTGCCTTTCATAGTGTTGGTGATACATTTATGCACCTCACAGACAATAGTGGCTTAGAGCCAGGTGATGAGCCCACCCACAGCATGGTTATATAACGGTGATTATACAATGCATGGAATTGTACACCTGCACTCCAATCCCGCTGTGTCATGCTGCACTGGTTGTTTACCTCAGCCTACTCTTGACTCTTGTGCAGCCATTTTCCTTACAATTTGGCATAGTGCTTAGTATGTAATATAATCAATATTGTTATATTCAAAAGGAGTTTCTGTTAGATAGCACATGGTTATTATTGCTGTTGTTTTAAATTCTGACAATGTCTGTCTCTTAATTGGTGTTCTTAGACCATGAAAACACTAATCAAAAGAAAGCTGGGGACAGGGGAAGGAAACTGAAATAGCTATTAATATCAAACAAAGGAGACTTCAGGTCAAGGAAAATACCGGGGTAAAGAGACACAGAACATGTTGATAAAAAGGTCAATTCACAAAAAAGCATAACAATCCAATTAGGATTGCCAGATAAAATAAAAATATTACATGAGATATAACTATACTAAAACGTTTACTGATTTACTGTTAATCTAAAATTCAAATTTAATTGTGCATTCCAGTTGTTTTCTTGTTTTGGTTTTGTTTTTTATTTTTATTTTGCTAAATCTAACAACCCCATCCTGAATGGATTCATCTAACAAGGTAGTTTTGAAATACATAAAACAAAAAATATAAAAATGAAAGGAGAAATGAGTAAATCCACAATTATACTTGGAAACTGCATATCATCTCTCAGTCATTTATAGAACAAGTGGATGAAAAATTGGCAAGAATATTGAACAACACTGCCAACCAACTTGATATAATTGACATTTATAGAATACACTCCACCCAACAACAGGAAGCTATACACTGTTTCCAAGTGTACACAAAACATTCTCAAAGATAAATTGTATCCGAAGTTATGAAACAAACCTCAACAAACTTAAAAGAATCAAACCATACAGAGTATATTCTCTGATGCTAATATAATTAAAATAGAAGTCAATAACAGAAAGAAAATTAGAAAGTCACCAAATACTTGGATATTAAAAAGCATACTTCTAATTAATCCATGGGTTAAAGAAAAAGTCTAATAAAAAATTAGAAAATATTTTGAACTGAACAAAAATTAAAATATAACATATTAAAATGTGTGGGAGGTAGTTAATGCAGTGCTTAGAGAGACATTTATAGCATTAAATGCTTATATTAGAAAAGAAAAACAGTTTCAAGTCAAAGATCTCCAATTCTTCTTTCAAAAAGTAAAAAAAGAAAAGCAAAATAAATGCAAGGCAGGCAGAAAGAAGAAAATAATAAAGATATGAGAAAAAAATAAAAGAGAAAATAGAAAAGAAAATCAAAGAAACTAAACAAATAAAACTGATAAATCTCCAGACAGACAAAGAAAAAAGCAAGAGGTCACTAATTACCAATATCAAGAATGAATGATTATATTCATCATATTCACAAAGCTATTAAAAGACTAATCAGACAAATTTGATAACTTACATTAAATGGACCAATTTCTAAAAAGATACCAACTACCAAAATGTACCAAAGATGAAGAATATAACCAAAAAATTCTATAACTACTTTAAAATTGAAATTAATGTTTAAAATTCTCAGAAAAGGAAATCTCCAAGTCCAGATAATTTTACTGAGGAACTCTCCCAAACATTTAAAGAGAAATAATGCAAATTCCTTCTCTAACAGAAAAGGAGAAAATTCTTTCCAATTAATTTTATGAGTCCAGCCAAAACCAAAACCAAAACCAACGATACCAAATACTGAAGATAATAAAAGAAAATTATAGACTAAACTCCCTCAAAATTATAGATGTAAAAATTCTCAACAAAACTAATTAAATATAGTTTAAATAAATCCAGCCGTACATGAAGATGTAATAATAATGACCACATTGAATTTATTCTGAGAATGCAAGGCTGGTTCAGTATTCAAAAATTAGTCTGTAATTCACCATGTTTATAAACAAAGAAGTAAAATCTCATAATCACATTAATTTGATACAGAAAAATTTGGAAAAATTTAATATATATTGATAAAATCAGCAAACTAGGAATAAAATTGAACTTCTTTAACCTAATAAATGGTGTGTTAGGTTAAAGGAGCAGTTTTATGCCTAGTTTGATGAGAGATTTTTATCATCAATGTCTACTGAATTTTGGAAAAATAATGAACTTAGAAATATTTGATACTTTCCCCTGTGTTAGTCAGGCTCCTCTGGAGAAACAAACAGTCAAACAAAAAGAATGTTTAAAAATCCATCCTGGAGATCCAGGAAAGCCAGTGGTGCCAGAAATCTGAGGGGTAAAGGATTAATGGTGCAGATTCCAGTAGACTTATGAAGACCTGAGAAGCAGGAGCACTGAGGGCAGAAGATCAATGTCCCAGTTCAAGCTGCTCAAGTCAGGCAGAGGGTGAGCAAATCCAACTTTCCTCTGCTTTTTTGTTCTTTAGATCCTCAATAGATTGGATGAAGCCCACACATACTATTGAAGGCCACCTGTTATACTCAGTTCACCAATTCAAATGCTAATCTCTTCCAGAAACACCTGCACAGACACACCCAGACAAGATATTCAATCAGCTCTCTGGGCATCCCATGACCCAGTCAAGTGGACACATAAAATTAATCATAACATTCCAGGAGACTGGGAACAAGGCAAGGATGGCCATTCTCACTACCCCTATCCAACACTGTGCTGGAAGTTCTAGCCAGTACAATAAGACAAGAAAAAATAAAAGGCATGGAGATGGAAAAAAAGAAAAAAAGAAAGTAAGTGTCTCTATCACAGATGGCATGATTGCTATATAGAAAACCCCATGGTAGTAATTTAAACAAAAAATCCCATAACTAATAAATGAATAAAGCAAAGTCTCAGTATACAAGGTCACATGCAAAAATTTATTTTATTTCTCTGTATAGGCGATGAACAATCATTGAAAACTGAAATTTTAAAAAATACCATTTGCAATAATTTATTCTAAAACTAAAATGCTTATATATAAATATAATAAAATGTGCAGGCTATGTAAGCTAAAAACTATAAAGTACTAATGAAATAAATTTAAAAAGAATAGAGAGACCTATCATGTAAATAAATTAGAAGATTCAAGTTGTCCTACTGATTTAATTCAATTGCAATAAAATCCCAGAAAGATTTTTGTTATAGACAAACTGATTCTAAAATTTATATGGAAAGGCAAAGGGACTAGAATATGGAAGGGAAAAGGAACTATTTCTTCAGAATAATTTTGAAGGAAAAAAAGAGAAGATCTGGATAAATCATCCTACCTAATTGTAAGATTTACTTAAATCTACAGTCATTAGGACCATTTGTAATGGTGGAGAAATAGACGTAAACTGAACAGAGAATTCAGAAATGTGGCTAGTTGATTTTTGAGACAGGTACAAAGGTAATTCAATGGTTAAGTTCAATTGTTGGTCTTTCCAACATTAGTACTGAAACAACTGGACATTCACATTCAAAAAAAACTTTGACCGATTCCTCACACCACATAGAAAAATTAAAATGGATACAGATATAAATGTAAAACCATAAAGCATATAGAAAAAAAATAGGAGAAAATCTCTAGGCAAAAACTTCATACTATAACTCCAAAAAGCATGATTCACTTAAAAAATAGATAAGACTTCATCAAATTTTTAAAAATTTGTTCTGCAAAAGACACTAAGATAATGAAGAAGATAAGCTACAAAAAGTATTTTTAAATACATAAGCTTCAAAGGACTTGTATCCAGAATGTGTAAAGAACTCTCAAAACTCAACAGTAAGAGTACAAACAACAGAATGGGTGCAGCAGCTCATGTCTGTAATTCCAGCACTTTGAGAGGCCAAGGCAGGAGGATCTCTTGAGCTCTGGAGTTTGAGACCAACCTGGGAAACACAGCGAGACCCTGTCTGTACAAAAAAATAAAATTAAAAAAAAATATTAGCCAGGCATGGCAGCACATACCTATAGTTTCAGCTACACAGGAAGCTGAGGGGGAAGGATCACTTGAGCCCAGAAAGGGGAAGTTGAGGCTACAATGAGCCCTAATGGTACCACTGCACTCCAGCCTGGGCAATAAAGCAAGACCTTGTCTCAACAACAAAAATAAAAAGACTATAAACAACAAAATTTAAATATAGGCAAAAGAACTAGTCACTTCAACAAAAAAATATGGATGACAAGCACATGAAAATATGTTCATCATCATTAAGGAATTGTAAATTAAAATCATATGAAATACTATTATACTACTATAATACATCTATTAAAATGATTTCAAAATTCCTAACACTGCCAAGTGCTGGAAAAGATTCACAGCAACTGGAATAGAATTCTGATACATTACTAGTGGGAATGCAAAATGACATACCTACTCTGGAAAACAATTTGCTGTTTTTTATAAAGTTGAACATATTTCTCACATGTCTCGGAAATAACACTCCAATATATTTAGCCTAGAGAATTAGAAAGTTATGTTAACACGAATATTTGTATAGCTCCATTTGTGGAATCAATCTAACTACCTTTCAGTGAGTAAATGGATAAACAAACTGTGGTACATCTATTCAGCAGTAGAAAGGCATGAACTATTGAAATGCACAACTTAGATGAGTCTCAAAGGCATCATGCTGAGTAAAAGAAACTATTCTCAACAGGTTATATATTCTATCCTTCCATTTCTGTGACATTCAGGAAAAGGCAAAACTGTAGTGATGGAGAATACTGTGGTTGCCAGGGTCTAGAGATGGAGGAAGTGATAGAAAGTGGGAGCTTTATTAGGCAATTAAACTACTCTGTGTCTTGATTGTGATGGCTGTTACATCATCTGTATATTTACTATGTGTTTAGTCAAAAAAATAAAGTTAATTTTTAATGTATTCAATTTATTTAAGAAATACTTAAGTGCCTTCTCTCTTAGAGACATTAATTTGGATCTCAGCCCTCAAAGTGCTAAAAAACAAGAGACAAGAAAGGCCAGATATGGTGGCTCATGCCTGTAATCCCAGCACTTTGGGAGGCCAAAGCAGGCAGATCACAAGGTCAGGAGTTTGAGATCAGCCTGGCCAACATGGTGAAACCCCATCTCTACTAAAAATATAAAAATTAGCCAGGCATGGTGGCAAGAGCTGTAATCACAGCTACTCTAGAGGTTGAGGCAGGAGAACTGCTTAAACCCAGGGGCAGAGGTTGCAGTGAACAGAGATCACCCCACTGAACTCCAGCCTGGGCGACAGAGCAAGACTCTGTCTCGGAAAAAAAAAAAAAAAAGAGAGAGAGAGAGTGAGACAAGAAAATAAATAATCCCAATTCACTGTTTGTCTGCATGGCAAGACTGTAAAAATACATGGCAGGAGAACCTATTAGGTAGAATTCTACCTTGAGCATGGTTTAGCCAGAAAGTGTATCCTAGAGAAAGTGACTGGAAAATTGAGTAGCAGTATTCTAGTTAGGAGAAGCAAGCAAATGAAAATATTAGAAAGTGTTTCAAAATGAGGAAACTGAGGCTTGGAAAAGCTGAGCAGCTTGCTCAAGTTTCCGTACATCTGAAATTGTTCTAAAATAAAAAGTTTATTTTAATAAAAAGTGTGAGTCAGAGAAACAAACCAACAGCCTACAGCTGAGAGCCATGGAATTATTCCCAGACTTCAATCCTTACTCAAGGAATAGTTGACATTTGTCCAGCTGGATTTCAGAATTGCTATTTCTGAAATACCAGTAACTTCTTTATGTCTCCCGTTTTCCCTCCTTTTGAATAAGAATGACTGTAGCAGTTATCCTATGTTTGTCCTACCATTGTATGTTAGGCGTGGAGAGCAGCAGTCATTTGTTTCCGTAGTTTCACAGGTGAAGAACTGTTGTGTTGAGGGGCTGTATTTAAGGAGTGACACCTGAGAAGCCTCATTTTCTCCTAGACCTGATTAGATTAACAAATCCTGGATTTCAAGGTCACACTTTAATGGGATGAAACTTCGGAGGAGCCATGATCAAGAATGAATGTATTTTGCATGTGGTAATGACGTGACTCATTAGAGACAAGACTATGTAGCCCACCTCCATGATGCCCCCCAGGAACCCACATTTTGTTATTCATACTCTCATTTAGTCCTCTCCACATTTTACTAGTGTTGATATATATATGGCCAATACGATACAGAAAAGACAGTATGCTACCTCCAAGATAAAAGATACAACTTCTATATTGGGCACTCTTTTGCTCACTCTGGAGGAAGCTTGTGCTATTCTGTGTGAGCAGCCACTGGAGAGGCTAGCATGTCAGGAGTGAAAGCCTCCACCAACAGCCACGTTCATGATTTTGTAAGTAGACCCTCCAACGCAAGCGAGTCTCAGATGACTTCATCCCTGGCTGTCGTCTTAATTGCAGCACTATCAGAGTTCCCAAGTCATGAGAACCCAAACAATCCACTTCCTGGATCATTGAAACTGTGAGATAATAAATGTTTGTTGTTTCAGGCTGCTAAGTTTGGGGTCATTTGTTACACAGAAATAGATAATTAAAACACTCACTCTATTGCAATCTAAACTCAGCCCGTTGCAAGCATCTCTGAGACTAAGGTGAACAACTAACTGCACGGAAGAGAAGGAAGCTGAGTCAATAACTATAGCTGGGAACAGGTAAAGAGGGTAGCAAGGATACACTTGAAGCAAGACTTTCAGGAAATCATGGATAGGGATCAATCTGTCTGAAGAATCATAACACAAACTTTGTTATAAATTAGGAGCCAGAGATTCCAAACTGTTTTCCAGAGCTAGAGTCAGGTAGAAGGTAGCAGGTAGTTAAATGTAAATAAATGGATAGCTGTCTAGTTCTCAAGCTCTAGGCTAATTTAAGACAGGAATAAATTTTTGAGAATGGGATCTTCATCACTGTCAGGGTGAAAATGGAATTCAGTTCAATCCAACAAATATTTAGTGGTCACCGTTTCTGCTGCAGAGGCGGTGTCTGATGCTCTGAAACAGAAATTGGATCATCGGTGGTATTGCTAAAAAGCAGTTAATCACACCATTGAACTGCCCCTCACATTGATAATAAAAGTTAGCACCTGGGCATATATACCTGATTATTACAGTCTGGATTAAAAAGATACAAGTAGGACAAAAAGAGGATAGACGATGGGGGAAGCCAGAATTCAGAAGACCTCAAAAAATTAGAGACAGAAAGATTTTTCCTATGAAGATGTAGTGCAAAGAAAAATGTCTCCAGATCCTTAAAATAGTGCTTAGGGTTAACTCCGGTGTCTCCAGGAGAGAAAAGAGTAATAGTCATTATCAGCATCATCATCACCACCAAGACCATGATGATCATCCCTGCAAATGTTAAGTATTTTTCTGCGTTCCAGGCATTGTTCCAGATGGTTTCATGAATTAATTTATTTAATCCTCACAATAACACTATGAGATAGCTGCAATTATTTTCCTCATTTAAAAATCACTGAAGCATAAAGGCTAAGAAAATTTCTCAAGGTCACAGAGCTGCTAAATGGCAGCACTAGGATTCAAATCCAAACTTTCTAACCCCACAACTGATGCTGTGTTGCCTGTGAGTGTGTCAACGTGGACCACTGGCCTGTGTCCCTGACCACCTGCCCAAGAACATAAGCTTATGTTTTCACCAGAGAAAGCCTAAATTGAAAGAGTAAAATGGGAAGCAAAAGCCATGGATCTGTTTTTTCTGCTCAGCAATTCTGAGTCAGATATGTGTGAAGTCTCGTTTTAAAAATGCCTCTGAGGTCAGCCACGCATGGCCGACTGCCACAGTACACCCCTGTCCCACTGGCATCTAATGTTCACCCCTCCCCATCCTGGGACTCCAGTGAAAAGAAATCTCTTAGAGTGCACCCTTTTCTCAGGCCTCGCTGGAAGACCTTCCATTTGAACTCTGTCCAGAGATCCAGGCTTGCCAAGCTGTTAAGACCAATGGCTTTCACATCACAATACTTAAGAACTAAAGAATCTTTACTCTTTAAATTCCATCCCATGCAGGATATTTTGAATAAATAATGTTTTAATAATACATATAAGAGAACTGATCATAAAGCAAAATTTATACCTGCATTTATAAACTGATACTAAGAGAAGCTGAAATATTATTACTACTAAGAATTAAAAAAGTAAAATACAGAAAGTTAACCCGGAAATGTAATAACATATTTCTTTTTTGATCTTTTGGCTTCTTGTTTAAGTGATGGCAAAAAGAAATGTTTTTAAATTCTCTTACGTTGGTTATACATTTGTTCTAGTGACCTTAAGGAAACCGAAAATTGTGCTGCTTCTATCATCCTCTCCTCAGTGCTCCAGGAATACACTGGAGCACATCTTTACCTCTGTAATGTCATATGTCACCTTCTGGTCTCTTGTGTCAGTCCCCCTCTTAGGTCAGGGGTGGGTAAATATTTTGGGCTTGTGGTTCATGTTGTCTCTGTCCCAAGTATTCAGCTTGGCTGTTGTTACTCAAAAGCAGCCACAAACAACACGTAAAAGAATCAGTTTGACTGTGTTCCTGTAATACTATATTTATAAGCATTGAAATTTGTATTTCATGTAATTTTCACACGTTAGGAAATGTTATTCTTTTGTGTTTTTCTGAACCATTTAAAAGTATAAAAGCCCTTCTTAGCTCACAGGTCCTACAAAAACAGGAGGTGTGTGGGACTCGTCCCAGGGGCCATATTCTGTTGATCTTTGCCTTAAACTGTTTACCGTCTGGGAAAGGGTCTTATTCATCCTGATATCTTCAGGGTCTGTGTCAGAGCAGGAGCTCGATATTCATGTATTAAGTAGCAGAATAAAGTAAGCTATAATTCTCCTTTGTGAAGACCTAGGTGTAGATCACTTAGTTCTTTGTCAATTTAGTATCATCTTTGAGAAAAATTCCATGTTCCTAATTACTGCACCCTAACTTCAACCTCATTTTTGGTACACAGCTTATACCATCATTTGTTTCTTGCCATTGTAATTGGCTTCTGTTCGTCTTCCTGTGTATTTGCAGAGAATACTTGCTGCTCTACTTTAACTTAGTGTCATTCAGTTTGGACCTAGTGCTATATTCCTAAGACCAGCTGTGCAGATGTTCTCAGGCGATCTTCTTTTCAAAGATGCATGTGTGTGTAATGGGATATTTTAGCCTGGTGGTTCCAGATCTTAGGGGCCCACAATGAGCAGAGGGAGGTGCCACCACTCTCCCTACATGAACCGATGTCCTTAAATTTATGTGGGGCGAGAACACCAGATACCAACAGATCAGGTGAAGAAGTGATTGCAGGGAGAGGCAATGGAGCTTGAGAAGGAGAAGTGTAGGAACTCACTAGCTGTACATTGTGACACTTGGGACTCAAGCAACCTGCACTCTGTGTGCTGGAAAAGGAGCACATTCACAGGAATTATGTAGGTCAGTAGCCCCAGGGCACATGGTACCATTCCAGGGGCACCAACATCACATCCTGACAGATTTTCAACCTCACCAGCATTGATGCTTTCAACATGCACACAGACATGGAAATGGAGCACAATTTCAGCTCAGAACAGCTACTCTCCACATTGAGGCCCAAGTCTACAGAGCTCTAGCTTGGCTGGCAGAACAACAGGCAATGACCAAAGTTTATCGGCAAACTCATGGGAGACATGTAAGCATTCCCAAGAATACTCAGGGTCAGAGTCTCAGTAACACTGAGTGAATATGATCACCAGTATGTATGATTGGCAATCACCAATATGATCACCAATAAGTATATATGCTCACCAACGTGTATGAATGTGAACTGTCAGAATATCAACCATAGCACATGCCTGGTATACAGTAGCTTCTCCATCAGGATTTGTTGGCAGAGTCACTGAAGTCCATTCATGGGCTGGTGTTTTGTCTGTTTAATTTACATTGTATCCACCACTAAAACCATGCCTGGCATAACAATGGTACTCAATAAGCATTTGGTGAATGAATTAAAGACAAGTTTGTGCTTTTTCAGTTTATTTTGTTGTTTTCTATAAATGTGATTTATTGAGAATACTTTTTAAAGATGTAAGTAAATTAACAAATCAGGGGGAAAATACTTTTTCCTGTTTCCTGATTTATGTTTGAAAACATGTGATCACTCTTCCTAATGTCATGCCTCTGATCCACTTTCCTTTGAACCTGCAGCTACCATTATCCCCTTGTACAGAAGCTTATAAATTAGACCAGTCTGCTGTGGATAACAGTGCTGACGATGTTTGAATATCCATTTAATAGCAACTAGTGCTGGCATTTTCTTAATGTGTTTTCTCTTGTAATTCTGACAGCTTTATGAATGCTCCAGTAACTTTCAGCTAAATCATTGCAGTTTCAATTTTCATCTTCAAGCCCCACAGATAGATTCGTAACCATATTATGTTAATAAATAACTGTATTTTGGGTGGATGGTGGAATTGATTTAAATGAATGTACAAGATAATAATGCAGGTCCTTAAGCCTGAGCCGCCCTCATTCACTTATTTCCCCTTCAGTGATCAAAGGCATATTAGCCAATTAAAAATAAAATTGGTAAATGGTGCTGACATGAATTCATTCTAGCTGTTTACTCTGGAAAGGAGAACATTTCCGGTGAGTCACTGATCTCCAGGCAACCTACCACCGTCGCAAGCATGAAGGGAGAGTGGCAGGAATACGTGGGCGGCTGTGTTTCTCAGTGACAGAAAGAGAAAAGGGACTCTGCACTTACTGTTTAGTGAGCTGACTTCACATTTATGGCCCTGGCTACCCTATGTCTTAATATCACCCTTTAAAAAAAAAAAAAAAAGAACTCTGACCTATGTGGGTGCCTTTAAGTATTCTTAAACAATTATTTGATATGTATTATTTACCAGGCTGTCTTCCGTTTATTTCAGGGAGACTTGCTTTAAAAGGTACTTATTTTATTCCACAGCACATCAGTATTTTGGAGCTCTAAGCATCTCAAATGTCCAATGGGATCAATTCAAAATGTTCTATTTTTAAGGATAAAAACAACAATGACAAGATAAAACAACAAAACATGTTATGAACAACAAAATATCACACGGATGACTTTCATTGGGGATCTCAGATTCCCAGCCTCAGAGCCTATCAGGAAAGCTCTTGGGAGGGTTTCAGAACACTCTGTGCTTAGTAAAATGAATTTAATCTATCCATCCTGTAAATTACATAACCTCTTTTATTCCAAATGCAGTTTACTTACAGAGACTTGCTATACCTTCCAGTCGCCTCACATGAATCCAGCGAAACCCTGCTCTACTAAAGGTCACCACACCATCAACAAAGATTTACCGAACATCCAGGGCATATTCTCATGCCAGCAAAGAATGCATCTTCAGCGTTGTGGATTGAATAGTGGCCCCTGAAATGATGCTCCTGTGTCCTAAATCCCTGGAACCTGTGAATATGACCTGATTTGGTAAAAGGGTATTTGCAGATTGAATTAAGCTAAGGAGCTCAGAAATCATCCCGGACTTAACATGGGCTCTGAATCCAGTGGCAGGTGTCCTCATAACAAAAAGGCAGAGGAAGAGTTCAGACATTGAGACACACAGGTCAGACAGCCATGTCGACACGGAAGCAGAGATTAGGGTTATGCAGCCTTCAGCCAAGGAATGCCTGGAACTACTGGGAACTGAAAGAGACCAGGAAGGATCCTCCCTTGAAGGACTTTAGGGGGAAGAATGTGGTCCAGAAATACCTTGATTTCACACTTCCATCTCCAAAACTGTGAGTAAATAAATTTTTGTTGCTTTTAAACCACATATTTGTTATATCAGCTCTAGGGAATGAAAGCCATCAGGTACCAAGTCCAACACATCATACTTGGAGACACGTCTGGGATTTGACTCTCCTGGATTCATTGAAATTTTTGTTTCAAAATCAACTCTCCAACTCCAACCACTATCACCATACCATCCTCTGCCAAAAAGGAAAAAAAAACTATTCTTATATTTACTTTAATCAGACTAACACATAATGTTACCAAGAGAAGTACTAGTAATTTACTGATGATAATTGAATTGATTATTCTTCTTACTCTTGGGTGGTCCTTCTTGTCTTTTTATTAAGAATGAAAAAGATCCCGTTGTCATAATATTTCCAGTTGCTCTTTGAAAGGGAAGAAGGATCCAGAATGATGAAATAAAAGAGGACAAAAGACTAACTTTGACCTGGTCCTGGCCTTAACCATTTGATTTTCCATGAATATATTTATGAAACTTGGTGATTTCTATATATATTCACATATGTCTTATCACCCACACATTTTGCTGTTCCTAAACAGACCTCATGAGGAAAGCAGTGAGATTTCTACCTCTTGGACACTAAGTAATTAAAATTCTCTCCACAAGGATAAGTTACTGCCAAAAAATCAAAGCCCAGCAGTTATGTTTATGGGCTGGAATGGAGAACTTGCCTCATCAATGACCTCTTGACAATTGGCTAACAAGCTGGGACGGCTTCTAGACCCAACAAGAAACTCCAAACATTGTACAACCGAAAACAACTAAACCACAACTTCTAAACAACTTAATTAGATTTCCAGCTGTTCTTCTTGACTTCATTAACCAAACAAAACAAAACATTTGCTATAAACAGGGCTCTGATCAGCCTACACTCTTTGGACAAGACCATGTACATTCCCCAAGCACGCCCTGTGTTCTTGGCCTCTCACATTTATGCTCCCAGTTTCTCTCTCCAGGAAGGCTTCCCCTACTTCCCCTGTGTCTGCCCCTCAGCTCCTTTCCCCGCTGAGGCCTCCTTTCAATCCCTTAGCTCTTGTTTTGTGTCCCCCCTCCTTATTTGGCCCTTGTGGTTCTTTTTGGCTCCTCTGATTATCCTCAAACACTGGGATACCTTGGGGGCTTAAGGCTGGGGAGTAGAGCGGGGGCAGTATTCTACTCACACCCCATGTTAGGGGCAAGAGAAATAGCTGTGGAGTGAAACAAAGAAAAACAAAGTCACCAAGCTATTCACACAGGGAGCACGTGAACCTGGACCCCTTCATCCATACTTCAGAGAGGACACTGAATGAAACATTCAACCATGTCTGCTTTTCTTTGCCCAGAGAGTAGTGTGGGCCAGCCTGGGGTCTCCTCTAAAGCCCTTTTCCATTTGGAGCGAATGTTGTGTTTTGTTTGCCTTTGTTCCTCTTACATGAGATACACGGTAAGCTACTAAATGTCTAGGAATACTGAACTAATCTTTCCAGGCCACAGGAATCCGTATATAGAAGCACAAAATGACTTCTTGATATATCAGCTGTCTTTGATATCCATTTCCCCCAAAAAGTCCCCACCAAGTTGCCGAATCCTGCAGTTCCCTCAGGACACCCTTGATTTCTCTTTGCTTCGTTTCTATTCACACCGCCACCATCCTTTTCCTCCTAAGCTGTTATGTTGATGGTTTTCCTGGTCTAAAAGGTGTGATTCACCTTCTTAAAGCATAATTTGTTGTCACATTCACTCATCTGTCTACTAAATATAGACTCCAGTGGTTCCTACTGCACCAAGTCAACTCAAAGCCCCCCATCTGACAGCTAAAGACTTCCATAGACTTGTCTTGGCCAATCTTTCCAAATTTTTACTCACTATTCCCCTTCAGAAACCCCAGGCTTTAGGCAAACAGAACACTGTTCACATCCAGAACATGCCAGAAAGCGTCCCATATCCCTACCTCTGTGCCAGCTGACTCACTGCACAGTCCTCACCTCCCCTGTCTGGCGACAGGGCCCACTTGTCCTTCAAAGCCAACCACAGTGCTCTCTCTACCTTGAGACCTCCCCAGATGCTGCAGCCAAGGAAGATTTTTCTGAGGCTTTAGCATCTACACGGCCTCTAATTTTCTTATATGAGGGTTGCCTGATCCTATTTAAGAGCCATTCTCTGAGGCCTGCCCAAGTCCAGGCACTGTGTAAGCCGTGGCTTATCTCCTTCACATCACCTGACCTTGTTCCCAGCACTTCCCCTCCAAGTCCCCAGGCAACGTATGTTCTCAGTGAATACTCAGCGAATGAAAGAATATACTAAAGTGTAAGTCATACATCTGTTCCTGCACAAAACAGCTTTGATAATTGGAGAAAGAATAGACTCTATACCAAAAAATGTTAACGACTAGTCCTAAAGGCTAGCACTACCACCTGAGCCTTCCCCCTGCCCTCTCCCTGCCCTGGCAGAAAGGAACATTTTGGAGTCCAGAGGACCTTCCCCCATGGCTCCAGGCCTTGGGGGCTTCCCTGCACCACAACAGCGTAGTAAATATCACACCCCAAAAGTCACAATGCCCTGAAACCACTGCCAGCCTTCCACCCTCACCCTGGTTGTAGCAGAGGACAGAGCAAGGCAAGGGCGTCAGGGAGGAAGACAGGATCTGCTAACGAAGCAGGTCAAATGAGTGACCTAACAGCACATGTGGTGAGCCCCAGCGGGTGGCAAATACCGGGAATGAGAAACACCAGGAATGTCTGCTACTTGGCTGCCACTTGGCCAGTTCCTGTGTCTCCAGGGAGGTCTGTCATTTGGGGCTGAGCTCTGGCCCCAAGCTTTGTCTCTGACCTCCATGTCACCACAGGGCATCTGTGAGTCCAGAATCACAGAACTCTCTTCCACCAGTGCCTCAAGTGGAGGACTGTGCCCAGGAGGCCTGGTTGGGACAGCCTGACTAAAGAGGGTGGTTACGTGGGGCTGTTTCAATCCCTAAGCAAAGGTAGCAGGGAGGGGACCCACATCCTGTGTGGGCAGTGATGGTGGAAAGAGCAAAGTGGCAACAGAGCCGTCTGGGGGAGCAGGACCAAACACAGGGAAAGAGCTTGAACAAGACATGGAGGGAGGAAGCTCTGCCATGTGATTCAGGCCCAGGAGGTATCGGAGGCTGTGAGGGTAAACACAGCATCTGACGGGCAAGGCAGTAAGATCACCTCCTCACTCACACCCCAGCCATTCCTGGATGAGGAAACACCAGCTGGTCACACGAATCGAAGCTCCCTAGCTTCTCACAACTGGAACCGACTTTCCATTGAAAGAGGATTTCAGCCGAGCGCGGTGGCTCAAGCCTGTAATCCCAGCACTTTGGGAGGCCGAGACGGGTGGATCACAAGGTCATGAGATCGAGACCATTCTGGTCAAAATAGTGAAACCCCGTCTCTACTAAAGATACAAAAAATTAGCTGGGCACGGTGGCGCGTGCCTGTAATCCCAGCTACTCGGGAGTCTGAGGCGGGAGAACTGCCTGAATCCAGGAGGCGGAGGTTGCGGTGAGCCGAGATCGCGCCATTGCACTCCAGCCTGGGTAACAAGAGCGAAACTCCGTCTCAAAAAAAAAAAAAAAAAAAAAGAAAGAGGATTTCAGGTTGGCTAGGAAACAGACCTATGGAAAGTCCCCATCACTAGCTCTGCTGCCGGAGAAAAGCAACTGGATGAGGGGGCACAGATGGAGAAGACTTGGAGGAAGATAAAATGTGTAACATTTGTATATGGCCACTAGGGAGGCTCACTGTGAGAGGGTAAGAAAGTTTTAGGGCAGCGGGGATAGCTGGACACAGCCAGGACACAAGGAAGTCCACATGTACTCAGAGGACACAGCAATTCCTCACACAAAGGTGAGAAAATAGAGGCCTTTATGGTGGCAGAGTAAGATGTGGGCAGTGGGTAGAATAGCTGAGAAGAGGCACAGTGGGTCTAAGTGATGAAAGACTCATCCTAAATTGGATGCCTGAGGAATTTGCTCAATACACCAGATTTCAGACCTGCTCAGGGCATTTCATAAAATACAACTCCCAGGCTCCTACCACAGATATCTTGATTTAGTAGATCTGGGGTTGGGTCCAGGAACTATAAACACCTAGAAGCTTTTGATACGGAAGGGTCTGGATATATGAGACTGGGTCAGAAAGCCATCAGAGAAAATACAGCAGTCGTAGTGGCATTCCTAATCATATAACTACCGTCTACCGAATGCAGACAGCATGCCACAGTTAGTGCTACTCATTTGATACACGCATTCACCCTATCATCCCCATTTTACAGAAGAAAAAACAGAGGCACAGAGGGGGTAGGGCCCTCGCCCAAGGAAGACTAGCAGCATCAGAGGTGACCCTAGCAAATCTGTCTCCAAAGTCCATGCTTTGACCCCCTTTCTGAAGTTCTGTAAGTTATTCTACTCCCTGGGACTGGAGGCCTCTGGCATATGACGAGGCCAGGCTTATGCCCTCCCCTTGCAGTTCTTTTCACAGTGCTCTCCACATCAGCACACTTCATCCTCAGCATGGCAGGGGAGATGAGGAAACCCAGGCTCAGGGGAAGTCAATGGTTGGTCCAGTCACACAGGGGGAAGGTCGCAGAGCCATGCAGCGTCCTCCCCTCTGCTCTACCTTCTTTGTTTATTAGCTGAGGAAAACTAATGCTTCTGCCAGAGAATATGCTATTTTTTCTTTCTGATGTTAATTTAAACAGGTCCCTTATCTCCTTAGGCCAATTGATTGTGCAGACCTGACAGCAAACAGTCCCAGAATTAAGCAACCAGAATCAAGAGATTAAACCAAACCTTACTTATCTGGGTCAGATACTTCTCCAGCTTCTCAGTTACAATTCTTATGCTTCCCTCCTCTAGTGCGTCTTGAGGATTTCTTCTCATTCAAATATATTCTGCTGAAATCCTTGGTTTTCCTTTGGGTTCCTTCCCCTTCTCTCTAAGCTGGATATGCTCATCTGCTGGCCTCACCTCCACATAACCATAAAGAATTTTAAACCGGGAGGTGATTCCCTTGGGAATTCAAAATGATCCTCCATTTATCTTCAGAGCAGCTGTGGCATGAAAGGAGCAACAGGAGGCTTGAGACCAAAAGCCCAGTGTTGTGATCTGTAAAGTGAAAACGTCAATCTCAATGCATTGGGCAACATGGAAACACCAACATTAAGGGTTGAGTGAAACGATGAGTTATATACATTCTCTAAAAGTATTAAAGTACCATGCAAACACAAGCTCTCATTTCCTACAGTCCAACCATCCTACAGGGCCAGGCCAGTTTCTCAAAAAACAAAATGCTCCTGCTTCCAGGTGGGATATATATATGCTGTCTAACCACTTTGCACCTGCCAAGAGAAGGTCATTGGAGTCCAAGTTAAAGGATCTCACCAGCTGCTCAGGCTGAGGGTCAGAAACCAGCTCAAGTGGAATAGACCAGGAGGAGACTTTCAAGCACCTTTCTCACAGTTAAGCTGTCCTTGAATAGTTAGGGGAGGCTGGGAGGAGTATCATTCGGACCACAAATATGGTAAACTAGAACACAGGTATATTGCTAGGAGAATCTCAACCCTATCTTCTCCAACACAGAGACAGGACAAATTGTCCGTTTCATTCCAGTGGCATGTGGGATGCAAAGCCAGGGCACAAATTTGACAGTGCTTGGAGCTCTAGCCCACTAAACATCAGCACAGGCGGCAATTGGAAAACACCTGTGCCCAGTAAGGATGATGTTTTTGAATGTTTATTAGGCTGGTCTAGGACTGTCGTTTGCTTCCGAAGAGCAAAAATGTCCCATGAAGTTCATTGCGATTGTACCTACAAGTTCAGAATATGAATATTAATGAAGTAAAATGATACACCTTCCACTAAAACTTTATTTGTAGATTTTATTTTCTGCTTACAGGAACATTGATATTGGTGCTTAGGTCTTTGCTACATTTAAAGTGCCTCTTTAAAAATCTCATTTGGAGAGAATATTCTATTAACGTTTTGTAGTGTTTGGCTTTGCTCCTTTGTGTCTTGGTTATTTGCCTCCCCACTTCGGTGGAAAAACAGGAGAAGGGGAAAAGGCAGGCAGAATTCTATCTACTAGAAGACAGTGTACACATAAACAGCCAACAGACAGAATGAAATGGACAAAGCCTACAAGATACATTCTTGTTATACAAAGGTGAATCTTGAATTTTTATACTCCTCATACTCCCCTACTAAAAAACAATTCTTTATTTTAATTATGTTTTGTATTTATAAACTTGTCTTGTTCTCGAATGGATTTTAGGTAGCTTCAAAGTTATTTTGATTAGTTTATTTTGATAGTAGATGAAACAATCTTTCAAAGTTCTCAAATCTTTGGCCAAATGACTCAAGCTCCTTAGGAGCTGGGTAGGCTGTGAAGTCTCCTCTCAAACTAGTTTTGGTAACCCAGGTCAGACTCATTCAAGAGCTCCTAAAAATAAGACTTGCAATTTGACTGGAGTTATCCCAGCGCCCAAGTACTGAGGGAATATGTTCTCTTTCCAGGTCCACTAGGGGACTTGGTTTTAAGGACAAGAATTTCCCAGTACTGTGCCCGCCTCCCATCTCTCTCCGCCTCCTCTCTCTCTCCATCAGGGAGATTTAACGGTTTATGTTTGAATTTTGCAGGCAGGAGAATCAATCACTCCAGTGGAAGTTCTAAGGAACTCCTTTCATTGGCCAGGGGTCTTGGAGAAGGTGGGGTTCCTCCCAGCTTAAAAGTCCCCTTCTTCCACACCCCTTCGGACTCCATGTTTGAGTCCCCTTCCACAAACACTCTCATGGAAGCTGTCTTTCTCTCTCCTGGATTTCCCCTCTGGGGTTCCCTTCCACACTCTCATGGAAGCCCGTCTTCCCCTCCTAAACTCCATTTCTCTCTATTCCCTTCCACTCAGTGTGGAAGCTGCTTTCCTCTCTTGGATTCCATCTTTC
>CAUYOR010165349.1:0-20026 GCA_963573925.1 Callimico goeldii | reverse complement strand
TCCCCTCGTGCTAGCGGGTGAATTCCCATGACTCTAGCTGTGTGAAAGTGCGAGGCCTCCTTCCCCTCGTGCTAGTGGGTGAATTCCCATGACTCTAGCTGTGTGAAAGTGCGAGGCCTCCTTCCCCTCGTGCTAGTGGGTGAATTCCCATGATTCTAGCTGTGTGAAAGTGTGAGGCCTCCTTCTCCTCGTGCTCCTGCTCTTGCCCTTGTGATGTGCCTGCTCCTGCTTCACTTTGCGTCATGAGATAAAGCTCCCTGAGGCCTCTCAAGAAGCTGATTAGATGTCAGCACCATGCTTCCTACACAGCTGAAAGAACTGTGAGCCAATTAAACCTCTTTTCTTTATAAATTACCCAGTCTGAGGTTTTTTAATAGCAATGCAAGAACAGTCTGACAGAAAATTCATACTGAGGAGAGGGGCATTGCTATAAATATACCTGAAAATGTGGACAAGTATTTGGAAGTGGGTAAGAGCCAGACTTTGGAAGGCTCGGAAGAACATAGGAGAATAAGAAAATGTTTGGAATTTCTTGGAGACTGAATAAATGATTGCTACAAAAATGCTGCTAGTGATGTGGTCGTAAAGTCCAGGCTGCTGAGGTAACAGACAGCAATAAAAGGAATTATTGGGAGTTGATGCAAAGGTCACCAACATGATTTGGCTGTTTCCTAACCCAAATCTCACCTCGAATTCCCACATTGTGGGAAGGACTTGATGGGAGGTGATTGAATCATGGGGGCAGGCCTTCCCCATGCTGTCCTCATGATAGTGAATATGTCTCAGGAGATCTGACGGTTTTAAAATGGAAGCTTCCCTGCAAAAGCTCTCTTCTCTTGCCTGCTTCTGTGTGAGGCATGCCTTTCACCTTCCACCATGATTGTGAGGCCTCCCTAGCCAGGTGGAACAGTAAGTCCAATAAACCTCTTTCTTTTATTGCCTAGTCTTGGGTATATCTTTATAAGAAGCATGAAAATAGTCAAATACAACAAAATGTTACCAGGAGTTGGGTGCTGCAGAAAAGATACCTGAAAATGTGGAAGCAACTTTGGAACTGGGTAACAGGCAGAGGTTGGAACAGTTTGTAGGGCTCAGAAAACAGGAAAATGTGATTAACTGTGAGCCAATCAAACCTCTTTTCTTTATAAATTCTCCACTTTGAGGTAATTTGGAAAGTTTGGGACTCCCTAGGGACTTGTTGAAGGGCTTTGACCAAAATGCTGGTAATAGTATGAATAATGAAATCCCAGCTGAGGTGGTGTCAGATGGACGTGAGAAACATGTTGGGAACTGGAGCAAAGGTGACTCTTGTTATGTTTCAGTCAAGAAACTGGTAACATTTTGCCCCTGCCCTAGAATTTGTGGAACTTTGAACTTGAGAGAGATATGGTAGGGTATCTTGTAGAAGAAATTTCTAAGCAGCAAAGCATTCAAGATATGACTTGGGTGCTGTTAAAGACATTCAGTTTTATAAGGAAAACGGAGCACAAAAGTTATAATAATTTGCAGCCTGACAACTTGATGGAAAAGAAAATCCCATTTTCTGAGGAGAAATTCAAGCTGGCTGCAGAAATTTGCACAAGTAATAAGAAGCCAAATGCTAATCTCCAAAACAATGGGGAAACCTCTCCAGGGCTTGTCTGGGGTCTTCATGGCAGTTGCTCCCATCACAGGCCTGGAAGCCTAGGAAGAAAAGATGGTTTCACAGGCTAGGCTCAGGGCCCCTCTGCTTTGTGCAGCCTAGGGACTTGGTACCCTGGTTTCCAGTTGCTCCAGTCATTATTTCATAAGCCCAACGTAGACTTTGTGCTGTGGCTTCAGAGGGTGCAATCCCCAAACCTTGGCAGCTTCCATGTGGTGTTGAGTCTGCAGGTGCACATTAACCAATAATTGAGGTTTAACAACTTCCACCTAGATTTCATGGACTATTTGGAACACCTGGACGCCAAGGGAGAGGTTTACTACAGTGGTGCGGTCTGATGGAGAACTTCTGCTGGGACAGTGCAGAAGCAAAATGTGAGATTGGAGCCCCCCCACAGAGTCCCTACTGGGGTACAGCCTTGTGGAGTTGTGAGAAGAGGGCCACCATCCTCCAGACCCCGAAATGGTAGATCCACCAACAGCTTGCACCATATGCCTGGAAAGCCTCAGACACTCAGCATCAGACCATGAAAGCTGTCAGAAGGTGGGCTCTATCCTGCAAAGCAACAGGGGCACAACTTCCCCAGGCTCTTAGAACCCACCTCCTACGTCAGATGAGCTAGATGTGAGACAGAGTTAAAGGAGATTATTTTGGAGCTTTAAGATTTGACTGATCCACTGGATTTAGAACTTGCATGGCACCTGTAGCCCCTTTGTTTTGGCCAATTTCTCCAATTTGGAATGGCTTCATTTACCCAATGCCTGTAACCCTTTTTATCCAGGAAGTAACTAACTTTTTTTGATTTTACAGGCTCCTAGGTGGAAGGGACTTGCCCTGTCCTGGATGAGACTTTGGACTATGGACTTTTGAGTTAAAGCCAAAATGTGTTAAGACTTTGGCAGACTGTTGGGAAGGCATGATTTATTTGGAAATGTGAGAACATTAGATTTGGGAGTGGTTGGGATGGAATGATATAATTTGGCTGTGCCCTGCCCAAATCTCATCTTGAATTCTGATGTGTTGTGGGAGGAATCTGGTGGGAGGTGATTCAATCATGGGGCAGGTCTTTCCTGGGCTGTTCTTGTGATAGTGAATCAGTTTTACAAGATCTGATGGATTTAAACATGGGAGTTTCCTTGCCCAAGCTCTCTTCTTTAGTTTGCTGCCATGTGAGACATGCCTTTTAACTTCTGCTATGATTGAGAGGACTCCCCAGCCATGTTGAACTGTAAGTCTGATAAACCTCTTTATTTTGTAAATTGCCCAGTCTCGGGTACATCTTTATCAGCAGTGTGCAAATGGACTAACAAAGTCAGTTTGTTAGTTAGTAAATTACCTGACTGTCTCATGTTCATACCTTAGGGATCTGAGGAAGTTTAAACTTAAGAGTGATTCTTAGGGTATCTGGTATAAGAAAATACTAAGCAGCACAGAACTTAAGTTGTATCCTGGCTGTTGCGTCTGACCAGCAGACTCAACTGAACAACAGATGAAAGATGTACACTGACATAGACTTGCCAGTCAGCGCAGCCAGAGAATCTCTGCCAGAGTCAGCAGTGGTCCGGAAATGTCCATGATGCTCACATTTATCTAGTACACATTAAATTGCCAAGGTCTCAAGTAAACACCATTAACATTGCCAACCACTCTAGTAGAGAGCAGTCATGCACCCATAGATGATCAAAGGTCAGTCTTAGACCACATGAGTAAACAAGCAATTTAGATAAATTCCTCTACGTTCCCTTGTTACTTGTTTGTTTTTTTCTTTTTTGCTATAAGCTCAAATTAAGAGGATTAGGCTGCCTTCAGCCATAACCTCCTCCTGAGGCTTTTGCAAAACCTTTGGGCTTTCCAAGAAAGTTTGCATCTATCTATAAGTTTTCCAACCACCCTGGCTGATCTGTACCTGGCTGCTTCTAACATCCTACTCTCAGATGCAGGAGTGAGTAAATAACTTAAAATTGGAAGTTACATGAATATTAATATTTACCAAGGAGGCAGAGGTGAAAGTTTGGAGAATTTGCAGCCTAGTCTTGTGTCAAAGAAAGGAGAAGCTTTTTTAGGAGAGGAGTTCAAGCAGGCTACAGAATAACCACTTGGTAGAGAGATTTGCGTGTGTAAAAGAGAGCAACTGCTTATAACCAAGACATGGGAAAAAGTGTGGAAGGCATTTCAAAGATCTAAGAGGCAGTGCCTCCCATCACAGGTCTGGAGGCCTAGGATGACTGAATGGTTTGGGGAGCCAGGCTCAGGGACCCGCTGCCCTGCTTAGCAGTGCCTCCCATCACAGGTCTGCAGGCCTAGGATGACTGAATGGTTTGGGGAGCCAGGCTCAGGGATCCACTGACCTGCTTAGCCTTAGTACCCTACTCCCAACATCGTGGCTGCTCCAGTCACAACGCAAAGGGGCCCCAGGACAGCTCAAGTCACTATTTCAGAGGACACAAGCTGTAAGCATTGATGGCTTCCATGTGGAGTTAAGCCTGGGAACATGCAAAGTGCAAGAATGAGGGAGGCTCTGCAGTCTCTGCCTCGATTTCTGAGACTTCGGTTGCATTTGGGTCACCACCTGAAATGTTGATGACCACCTGTGGACCCCGACTCAGTGACAGATGAATGAATACACTCTTGCACCTAGTACAGTGATTTGAGTGGGCTAGGAACGGTCATCAACGGCTTTCAGAGGGCAATTGCAGCAAACCAACCACAACTCCTTATATCTTCTCACATTTATTCAGTATAGATTTAATAACAGAGGTTCTAAGTCAACATGTTTGTGAATAATTAACATGGTTGAAAGAGTGGTTTTACGAATGAGAAAAGGTCTTGGTTTCAGGGCCCGTAATAAACACCATTAATGGGTAATTCACCTTCGACTTCCCCTGAAAGGACCATCAGCACAAAGTTTACATGAGTAAACAGTTACAGTAGAGACAAAGGAATGTGGGGTACACAGACTTAACTGGGGAAGCTTGTACTGGCCCTAAATCTTCACCCTATGACTTAATACTCTAATGTAAGAATGGGCTAGGCCGGGCGCAGTGGCTCAAGCCTGTAATCCCAGCACTTTGGGAGGCCGAGGTGGGTGGACCACGAGGTCAAGAGATCGAGACCATGTTCAACATGGTGAAACCCCGTCTCTACTAAAAATACAAAAAAAAATTAGCTAGGCATGGTGGCACGTGCCTGTAATCCCAGCTACTCGGGAGGCTGAGGCAGGAGAATTGCCTGAACCCAGGAGGCAGAGGTTGCAGTGAGCCGAGATGGTGCCATTGCACTGCAACCTGGGTAACGAGTGAAACTCCGTCTCAAAAAAAAAAAAAAAAAGAAAAGAAAAGAATGGGCTGAAGGCAGCCCATTCCATTAAAACCTTTCGGCCTTCCAAAAGGTTTGAGACTATAATACTCTAACTTTCCCTAACATTTCCTTAATACTTCGCCAGCCACCCTGAGTGAATCTCAGCAACTATGAGAATGCCAGGGTACTTATGCAGAAGCCTACCACTGGGGCAAAACTCTCACAGAGAACCTCTACTAGGGCAGTGCCAATGGGTTAGAGTTTCCAGTGCTCTACTGGGCATTGGATCCCTCATGGCTTGGTCTTGTCTTCAAGACAGTGAGTGAGTTCTCATGAGATCTGACTGATTAAAAGTGCGTGGTACCTCTCACACTGACTCTTGCTTTTGCCATGTGATGTGAGTTATCAGAACTCATTTAACAACGAGTTAAACGTCCTTGAGGCCACAGAAGCCAAGCAGGGGCCAGTGCCGTATTTCCTGTGTAGCCTGTAGAACAATGAGTCAATGAAACCTATTTAAACAGTCTCAAGTATTTCCTTATAGCAATGCAAGAACAACCTAACACATTATACTGATAATTTTCACTTTATCAAACAGTATTTTTCTCTAATTCTAATATCTATATCAGAAATGTGTCATAATCATCTAAATTGTATGCTAATAAGGTGAATATTTATTTTTACTTTGAATTTGTTTTCATGCACTCATTACCAATAATTAGAAAAAGACATTGACAATAAATAGTTTGGGCATAGTATTAGAAGTCTAATTATTCAGTGATTCTCAAAGATATTGAGAAGTCTGCTTCATTGTTACGGGTATCAGCAAAATTGTATTATTGTTGGCCAAATGTGGCTGAAATTCTAAAAAGAATATATAATTTGTTGAGCTTTTTAAAGAAATTAGATGTGGCATTTTGTTGAACTATCATAGTACTCATAATAGAAAATACATTAGCTATATTCTATACGTACATTGTTAATTATTGGATGTAGTCATTAATATTCTATATCATGTTAACTATAGCTTTATTTACCAGTTTAATAAAGAACAACCCCTTTTACTATACTGTTAACTATAGTCTCAATAATTTAGCTACATTTTATTTACCATTTTTACATTTAAGTTACTCTGAAGCAAAAGACTCACTGCACTTTTATTTTTATTTTATTTATTTATTTTTTGAGACAGAGTCTCAAGTCATCACTCGGACTGGAGTGCAGTGGTGCAGCCTTGCTCACTGCAACATCTGCCTCCAAGGGTCAAGTGATTCTGGGGCCTCAGCCTCCCCAGTAGCTGAGATTATGGGTGTGCACCACCATGCCCAGCTAATTTTTGTATTTTTGGTAGAGACAGCGTTTCACTATGTTGGCCAAGCTGGTCTTGAACTCCTGGCCTCAAATGAGCCATCTGTCTTGGCCTCCCAGAGTGCTGGCATGACAGGCATGAGCCTGGCTATACTTTTTGTGTGTGTGAGTTTGATACCTGTTTTATAGGGTTAATACCACTTCAGCTGAAGAGTTACTTATTACAGAACAAATGATTGCACCTTTTCAAAACTTAAAGAAATTTGTAGTCAACTTTTGAGGGAAGGACAGTATGATATTACATAACAAAATTTGTAGTTTCATTGATCTCTTTACTTTCATTTCATTGAATGAACTACATGTTGTTTTGATGCCAAACAAGTAAAGCTTAAGATCTTCTATTTACTTTAAAATAGAATGCATTGTGTGATTTCATGGTAAACCTGAAATTTATAACTCCTATGGTTTTAACAAGATTTATTTACTGATGTTAGAAAGACAGGACTGTACACAATATGTTGTGAAAGTTGGTCCAATATTTTATTTCTAAATGTGAATAAAGCGATCTTCTGGAGATGCTATGCAAACATAATGACTAGAGCTACATTTTTTAACATAGTTTGTAATTTTGAACTAGCTTATAGGCTGAGGTTTAAATGAAAATTATCAGAGAATGTGTTAAGTATATAATCATTATTGAGATCTAAGTTCTTTTTGCTTGGATGTTACCAGCCTCCAAAATTATTAAATATGTCATTTATGAGTGCAAGGTATATTTTTCTTAAACCACTACAGACTTTTCTGTGTTTTGTAGGTTGATATTACACATATGACTAACTATTGAAATGGATTTTTCTCCAGAACACTTACATCACATATCCATTCACTTCTCTTTACCAGGTTTTCTGTGTTCAAAGTTTAGTTTGTGAGAAGTTTTTGCCTATAGACATAGGATTAAGAAAGTTTACAACTTGATGGCAATTGCATGCTTGCTAAATTAGTTGCATAATTGTTTTGCACAGGAAACCGTATGTGCAAATACCTTGATTAGATTCATATTCTTCTGGCTAAGTTCTCAAAATGTATCATTGAAAAAAGATATTTACATTTAAATGTACTCCTGCTACAGCTACAAGTCAAATCCCAATTTAGCCTTGTCAACAATAATTAAGTTTACACATATACAAAAGACTGGTCTGATAGAATGACAATCAAGTATGATGTATATGACTTTGAATTTGATGTTAGTTAATGCTTTTTGAATAGGCAGATAATTGCAAGTTACAGATTGAAGGCTTAGGAACTTGAATGCTGTTATATAAAAAGTTCTAAATTGAGTTTCTCAAGTTTGTAATGAAAAGCTGCATTTGATTAGTATGTGAATAAAGTTAAAAAGTTGAAGAGTGAAAGAAAATGATACATGATATGGGATTGAAGAGGGTATTGTGAACGATATGTGAGAGGGTTTTAAATTAATACTTGGTGGTTTATTTAATGTTTGTAAATTATTATAAGTTATCTTTAAATTTATATGATTTTGGATTCATATATCAGCAAACCTAAAGACCTAAAATTGTTATTCATAAAATTCATAAATACTTATAAAAAGCATATTTAGTAGTGAACTTTGGTCTATACATTGCACACAAACTTTGAAAATAAAGTACTATATGTAAATAAAAGTCTTTTCTAAAAGTTCAAAAACAGAGCATTAAAGTGACTAACCATTTAACACAAGTGGCTTTCTCAAATTTTTAGCCAAAATGTGTATCAAATTTTTAGCCTATATTACATAGAGAAAAGAAATAAATATTGAAGAAAGAAATACAAATGATGCCAAAACAGACACTACTGAAACAATTTTTGAGATTTGGGTTATTTTAAGTCTGTTTGGACTGCATTAACCAAATACATACATGGATTGACTTACAAACAATATAACTTCTTTCTCATGGTTCTAGAGACAGGGAAGTTCAAGATTAAGCTGCAGGAAGATTCCGAATGTGAAAAGAACTCACATCCTCCAGAGGACCTCATTTTCACTGCATTCTTACACTGTAGAAGGGGCAAAATCTCTCTGAGTATCTTACATAAGGCTGCTAATCCCATGGAAGGCTCCACCCTAAAGACTATTTATCTGCAGAAGGCTCCTTCTCCCTATACCAACATCTTGGGGGTCAGGATTTCAACATATGAATTTAGGCAGTTGGTAACGTAAACATCCAAACCATAACTGGGTAAGTTCTTAGAACACATTTTAGAAAATTGGATGTGCTTTATTCCCCATCCTCCTGCTTAGATTTTATTCAAGTTGGTCGGTTACCATTAGGATTGTTTTTGAATCATGCACTTATGTTTCAGTGATCTGAGATATACCAGAGGAAATGAGACTGAGTTGGGAAGAACTAACTGTGGCAAAGCTAAGAAAGCATTCAGGCTTAAAATAACTTTTTTCTGTCTGATGACTAAAGTTATCCAAGTCAAGGTTCAGGAAACTCAGCTAAAGTAAGCACTTGGGATGTTTAATTAGTTTAGTGATTTATAGTAAAAAATATAATATCGAAGATTAGAAGAAAATTAGTGAAATATTTTTAGCTCTTTATATAGTGTTCCATACAGAGTATGTTGTAATTATGTGAACTATATTTGAAAACTGACTTCAATCTTGTGTTAAAAGTATAAACAAAGATGGAATGTATATATCACCTTTTATGATTGGTATGCAAATCTTTCTTTAGCCTCAGCATTTCATGAATAATTCATTTTGATATTTGGCTATAAGAATGTTCCTGTGATCACAGTTATTTTAGGGGACTATTCTTATTGCCTTTGTAGTTCTCACTATCTTTTATGTGACTTTAAAATCTTACTTTAAAAGCTTTTGTGTTACTTTTTGGTACATGCGATACTTTAAAATATGTATAATTATAATACAGGGTGGAACTATTTTTTCTTCCATCATACTTTTCAAATTTAAGAAAAATGGTTTCAACCTATATGTTTACTGAATAAAACTACAAATTAAGATTAAAAAAATAAAAAACATGTTCAAGCATAAACATAGAAAGTCTGCATAAATGAAAAAAATTTAGTGTATTTGTGCAATATACCCTAAAGATTCAGAAAATAAAAAAGAAAAAGTATAAAATTAGTTCAGAAAATAAAGGTACCAACCCTGATAATATGGTTTGGCTGTGTCCCCACCCAAATCTCATCCTGAAGTGTAGTTTCCATAATCGTGGCATGTCCTGGGGGGGGCTTGGTGGGAGGTAATTGAATCATGGGGGTGGTTTCCTCCATGCTACTTTTGAGATAGTAAATTCTCACAAGATCTGATGGTTTTATAAGGTGCTTCATCCTTCATTCTGCTCTCATTCTCTCTCCTGCCACCCTGTGAAGCAGTGCCTTTCACCATGATTATAAGTTTCCTGAGGCTTCCACAGCCATGCAGAACTGTGAGTTAATTAAACCTCTCTTCTTTATAAACTACTTAATCTAGAATATTTCTTCATAGCAGTATGTGAGTGAACTAATACAGTAAATTGTTACTGTAGAGAATGGGGTGCTGCTGTAAAAATGCCAGAAAATGTGGAACAGACTTTGTAACTGGGTAACAGGCAGAGGCTGGAGCAGTTTGGAGGGCTCAGAAGAAGATAGGAAAATGTGGAAAAGTTTGAAATTTTCTAGAGACTGGGAGGGCTTCAAAAACAGAAAGATGCGGAAAATCCTGGAACGTCTTAGAGACTTGTTGAATGGCTTTGACCATAATGATGATAGTGATATGTACAATAGAGTCCAGGCTGAGGAGGTCTCATATAGAGATGTGGAAATTGTTGAGAAGTGAAATAAAGATCACTCTTGCTATGCAAAGAGACTGGCAGCATTTGCCCCTGCTTTAGTGATCTGTGGAACTTTGAACTAGAGAGATATGATTTAGGGTATCTGGGGGAAAAAATTTCTCAGTGGCAAAGCATTCATGAGGAAGCAGAGCAGGAGTCTGAAATATTTTCAGCTTGAAGTTACAGAGAAATTCAAGTCAGCTGCAGAAATTTGCATAAGTAACAAGGAACCAAATAAATGCTAATCTCCAAGACAATGAAAAAAATGTCTCCAGGGCATGTCAGAGACCTTCAAGGAAGCCCCTCTCATCTCAGGCCTGGAGGCCTAGGAGTAAAAAGTGATTTCCTGAGCTGGGTTCAAGGCCACATTGCTGTGTACAGCCTCTGAGCTTGGCGCCCTGCAACTCAGTCAGTCCAGCTGTAACTGTGACTAAAAGGGGCTAAGGTACAGCTTGGGCCTTGGCTTCAGAGGGTGCAAACCCCAAGCCTTAGCAGCTTCCATGTGATGTTGAGCCTGCAGGTGCACAGAGGTTAAGAATGGAGTTTTGGAAATCTCCACCTAGATTTCAGAGGATGTGTGGAAATACCTGGAAGCGCAAGTACAAGTTTGCCAATGGGTGAAGCCTTCATAGAGAGCCTCTGTTAGGGTGGAGTGGAAGGGAAATGAGGGGTTGGAGCCCCTACGCAGAGTCCTCACTGGGGCATGCCTAGTGGAGCTGTGAGAAGAGGGCCACCATCCTCTAGGCCCCAGAATGGTAGATTCATGGACAGCTTGCACTGTGCACCTGAAAAAGCCTCAGATACTCAAGATCAACCCTTGAAGGCAGCCAGGAGGGAGACTGTATCAGGCAAAACCAAAGAGGCAGACTGTCTGAGGTCTTGAGATCCCACCTTTTGCTTAAATGTGACCTTGATTTGAGACACAGAGTCAAAGAGATCATTTTGGAACTTTAAGATTGGACTGCCCTCCTGGATTTTAGACTTGCATGGGACCTGTGCACCCTTTGTTTTGGCAAATTTCTCCTATATGGAGCAGGTTTATTTGTCCAATGCCTGTACTCCCATTGCATCTAGGAAGTAACTAACTTGCTTTTGATTTTTGCAGGCTCATAAGCAGAAGGAACTTGCCTTGTCTTAGATGAGATCTTGGAATCGGACTTTTGGGTTAATGCAGGAATGAGTTGAGATTTTGGGGACTGTTCAGAAGGTACATTTTTGTTTTGAAATGTGAGTACATGAGATTTGGGAGGGGCAGGGGCAGAATGCTATGGTTTAGCTGTGTCCCCACCCAAATCTCACCTTGAATTGTGGTTTCCATAATCCTCACATGTCATGGAAGGGGCCCAGTGGGAGATAATTGAATCATGATGATGATTTCCCTCAAGCTATTACTGTGAGAGTAAATAAGTTGTCATGAGATGTGATGGTTTTATTAGTGGCTTCCCTCTTCACTTGGTTCTCATTCTCTCTCTTGACACCCTGTGAAGAAGTGCTTTCTGCCATAATTGCAAGTTTCTTGAAGCCTCTCCAGACATGGAGAACTATGAGTCAATTAAATCTCTTTTCTTTATAAGTTACCCAGTCTTGAGTATTTTTTCACAGCAGAGTGAGACCAGACTAACACAGCAAATGGGAGCTGTTGAGTAGGTTTCATTGAAAGAAGCCCAGCAGAATTGGAAGTGTGGTGTCCATGGGGAACAGCAGAATGGAGACTTTGGAAGTGGACCTCTGGCGAGAAGGGGCATTCCTAGATAACAAAGGATGATTGAGAAAGTATAACATTTGAAAGCCTATTAGTAGCAAATAGGAAAATGTTCAGACTTACACATTTTAGAAACTAAAATTTGAGTGTCGTGGGAGTAAATTTTCATTTCTAAGCAAAACTATGAGAGGATGAGAGCAAAAGAAAAATAAATAGAGGAAAAGTAAATGTAATAAAGAAAATAATGTATACAGTACATGGCGATGCCTTGAGAAAATGAAGCCAGGAAATAAAGTCCTTCCAGAATAAAAACATAAAACTGGAGAGGAAAATAAGCAGGATATAATGTAAACGAAGGGTAAAGAATAGTTACCTGAGTACACGAATATATATTTTTCAAGCAAAAATATGATAATCATAATATATAATTGAAGTGATATTTCCTGAGAAAAATGAAAACCAATGAAAGCAATTTTAAAATCTTAAGTATTGTCATGAAAAAATGTCTTCTTTTTTCTGTTGTTCCAGAATCAAATCAAATAAATCATAAAAAAAATTTTAAATGATAACTAAGATATTAAATATTTCTATAAAGTTTATACTGTAAAACTCAGCAAATATATTCAAGAAGGTTACTTTGTTTTGATTATCACCTATAACTGATTTTCTGAACATGACAGGAGTGTAAAATAACTTAATTCAGAAAGAACCGCAAGGTCGGGCATGGTGTCTCATGCTTGTAATCCAAGCACTTTGGAGGCCAAGGCGGGCAGATCAACTGAGGTCGGGAGTTCACCAGCCTGACCAACATGGTGAAACCCCGTCTTAAGAAAAAAAGAAAAAAAAACAACAAAAAACAAAGAACTGCATACAGGCATTTGGTATTAAATGTGAAACTCAATCCTCAAACTTACGATATGTTAATCTACCAACATAGGTACTACATTTATTCATTAAGTTATTAAATAGCAACATGATGTATGCAAATCGGCATATTCATGTCATACTGGTGAGCTTATAAATTGAGACATTAATTGTGAGTAATTATCAAAATAGTATAAAGTTAAAACATTATAATCATTAATTTATTAGAAAAAAGAAGTTGAAACAAGCTAGTTTTTAGGATGCATACTACCCAATTGTTCAAAAATTAATGGAAATAACAATAGAGATGAATATTTTATAAGCTGTTAAAATTCTAAAATGTTTTTGCTTTGAATTGAAATGTGTTCCCCAAAATTCTCATGTTGAGGTCCTAACCACAGTGTGATGGCATTTAAACATGTGAACTTTGGGAGGTCATGAAATGTTAATGCCCTTATAAGAAGATTCACCATAGAACTTGCTCTCTTTCCTCCTACCATGTGAGAATGCAGCAAGAAGGTGGACCTCTATAATCAGAAAAACAACATTTACAAAAAAATGAATTGGGGCCCAGTACAGTGGCTTGTGTCTGTAATCCCAGCACTTTGGCAGGTCTAGGCAGGGGAATTGCTTACTGTCAGGAGCTTGAGAGGAGCCTGGGCAACAAAGTGAGATTCTGTCTGTACAAAAAAATTTAAAAACTGAAAAAAAATTAGCTGGGCATGGTGGTAAATACCTGTAGTCCTAACTACTTGTGAGGCTGAGGCATGAGGATGGTCTGAGTTCAAGGTTACAGTGAGCTGTGATTCTGCCACTGTCTAGCCTGGGTGAGAGAGTAAACACTGACTCTCTAGAATAATAAATAAATTGGCTACCACCTTGATTGGATTTCTCAACCAACAGAACTGTGGCGAAATAAATTCCTGTTGCTCAATCCACTCAGCCTACGGTATTTTGTTATGGCAGCCTGAGTTTACTTAGACAATTTTTTGGTGAAATAGTCGACTAATACATACATGCATTAATATAATATGCGTTATGCCCCACATTTTCTTCTATAGACTAACTTCTCCTACCCTTTATTATACCAAAAAGAGACAGTATATTAAAGCTAAAATGTACTGTGACTTTGAGAAAAACACAGGCTACTAATGACACTCTCCATTTGCTGAAAATGACTTCATTTCTAATGGATCATCTTTAAAGAAAAATTAAAAACTTTGTCTTTTTCAAACTGTATTTGACACCATAATAAAAATAAAGGTATTTTATTATTTTATTAACCTATAATTGATAACCTGCTAGTCATATTATTTTATGTAGTAAACTTAATAAATGAATGTCAATATATACTGAGGATTTAGAGTTTCTTATTATTATATCATTATAATTTCCTGATCATTAGTCTGACTAAATAATCTCTTTGGTAATCTATCTTGATTAAGCTAGCATTATACACCAATAATCTTGTGCACAGCTCTGCTAAGTTTTTGGGATTTATTTACAAATGTAAAAATCAAATGTTCTAATGTTCCAAATCAAAGAAGAATGGTTTAATAATATATATTATATAATATTAAAAGAGCATTAGCTCTTTAGTTGGTTTTTACATGAATGACAAAATCTAGTCTTTTTTGTAATAACTATAATGTTGAGTATTGACTTCAGCTAGTTATGAAACAGTCTGTTACTGACTAGGAATAATACTAATCAAGTGATGTCAAAAGTTATAAATCTCTAGAGCGATCTTAAATGTGTTAGTAAAGATGCATTTAAAACAAAAACCTACAATGAAAGTTTCAAATGATAATCATTTGTGGGTTTTGGCCTATAATTTTTTAACTTATCTTTAAACTGTCTCATAGTTTCTACAGTTCTGACAGGCAAAGGACATCAATATTAGTTTTTGGAATAGATGTCTAAAATAATTATTAAAACAATATGATTAATATTCTTGATTCTTAAACTTACAAATTAAATACTGTCTCAACCACTTTTAGATCTTTCTTTGGAGCCTGATACATTCAGCTCGAATTGAGGGAAAGTGTGTATTTAATATGCAAGATATTTAATATCTAGCAAGAATAGACTATTATTAGAAGTTAAAATTAGAATGTTTCTTAGATATTAAATTTATTGAAAGTTGAATTCAGGAACATCCTTTCCAGAGATGTAAAGGGAAAAGCAAAACTTTATGTCATGAGGCACCATCATAATGGAAGCTCAGTTTAAAGACAGAATGAACACTCACACAGCTTCTCTACTTGTAACCTACTCTTCAAGATATTAGAATCTATACAGTGGGGATGCTTTGACATTTGAACTGAAAATATTAATATGAATTTCCAGTTTCCAGTTCTGCATGCAAGGAGCTTGAAAGTCAGCATACCGCATTAAGAACCAATAAAAATGTAAATAAAATGAAAACTTAGCAATTCTTCTTAGATTCCTAAGAGAAGTGAGGTCACAGGGAAAACCAGTATCTTCAAAACATAGACAGAATGTTAATCACAGAGAAATACACAATAATGGAGCAGACAGCCTCATGGGAACAAGTATGGGACATAAAAATCTGAACTCCAATTGATGAGTTGCTGTAGGCTAGGTGTGGACTAGTCTGAGAGTTAAAAACACCAGGGTGACCCCGACAAAGAGGGATCCTCATGCTTTTGTCAGTATTACCTCCAGTATTACACTGGATTCTCACAGTAACTGTTGGAGAAATAGACCTTCATGCTTCCGGGAGAGGGACGAGGAAAAAGGAACCATTTTGAAATATGTCACAGTACATTTTTCTTAACAAGATCAGCCCTCAGGGAAAACTAGTAAACCAGAGATTAACATGCTGCGGTTTTATCAGAGCCCAAGGCAGGGGAACAACGGACTCCATATAGCTCTAGCCCTCCACTTGGAAGAAGAACACCCAACTCCAGCTCACTCTAGCCATCCCATCCCACACAAGGGAAGGGGGAAAACTGAGAAACACTTATGACATACAAAATCCGAAGGCCTAGGCTTACTGAATTCTGAAACTGAATGATAGGAATGTAGATCATTCCCCATTTTACAATCAAAGGCCTATTTATAGTAGTTCCTTCTGTCTACTACCTTATAACTAGTGATCAAGAAAAAATTAGAAGACTGAAAGCCAAAAACGCAGCTCAAGAGGAAAGAACACATCCATGACTCAAACTTTTGTGTTTCTTCCCAAATTTGTGTGTTGAAACCTAATCTCCAAAGTGAGGATGTTAGAAAGCAGGGCACTTATGAGATGATGAAGGCTCTGCCCTCAAGAATCGGATGAGTGCTTTAATGACAGAAGCCTGAGAGATTCCTCAAGTCTTCCACTATGTGAAGTCACAGCAAGATGTTACCAAAGAATCCGAAGCTGTCCCTAACCACACCGAGTCTTCCAGTTTCTTTATCCCGGACCTCCCAGCCTCCAAAACTATGAGAAATGAATTTGTGTTGTTTATAAGTTACATACATTATGATCCGTTATCACAGCATCCTAAGCAGACTAAAACAGCAAGTCTTAGATTTGGCAGGGATATTGGAATTGTAAGACAGGGAAGTTAACACTATTTTTAATACTTATGGCCTTTAGTGAATAACTCAACAACATGCAAGAACAAAGAAGCAGTGTAAGCAGAAAGATGGAAATCTTAAGAAAGAAGCAAAAGGAAATGCTAGGGATCAATAAAACTGTAATATAAGTGAAAAATGCCTTTTGCGGTGGTTTGAATAATTTCCTCCTCCAAAACTCAGGGGAAAATTTAATTGAGATTGTAACAATATTAAGAAAGGGGACTTAAGAGATTGGTCAAAGAAGACTCTCTCTTTATAGATGGGATCAATGCCAGTATAAAAGGGCAAGTTTTTCCTCTTTTCCTTCTGACTTATGCCATGTATGAGACAATAAGAAGACCCTTGCCAGATGCGGCATTTTGACCTTGGACTTCTCAGCCTCCAGAACTCTGAGAAAATCTTCTGTTTATTATAAAGCAAGCACTGAGGCTGAGCACGGTGGCTCATGCCTGTAATCCCAGCACTTTGGGAGGCCCAGGCAGTTGGATCATTTGAGGTCAGGAGTTTGAGACCAGCCTGACCAAAATGGTAAAACTTCATCTCTACTAAAATACAAAAGTTAGCCTGGTGTGGTGGCAGGTGCCTGTAATCTCAGCTACCTGAGAGGCTGAGGCAGGAGAATTGCTTGAACCCAAGAGGTTGCAGTGAGCCTAGATCATGATGCTGTATTCCAGCCTGGGTGACAGAGCAAGACTCATTCTCAAATAAATAAATAACTAGTCAGAGATATTTGGTTATAATAGCAGAAAAGCACTGAGATAATTTTGATGAGCTCATTAGGAGACTGATGTGGCTGAGGAAAGAATTTCTGAGCTTCAGGATATATTACTAGACAGTTTCAAAACAGAACTGCAAAGAGAACACAGATTAAAAAAAGAAACAGACTAAAATATCCAAGAACCTGTAACAACTACAAAAGGTGAAAATTGTTTGAAATGGGAATACCAGAAGGAAAAGAAAGAAAGAAACAGAAGAAATATCTGAGACAATAACAACTGAAAGTTTCTTGAAATTAATGTCGGACACAAAAAGATTTAAACATGAGACCTAACACCATAAAAACCCTAGAAGATAACCTAGGCAATACCATTCAGGTCATAGGCATAGGCAAGGACTTCATGACTAAACCACCAAAGGCAATGGAAACAAAGCCAAAATAGAAAAATGGGATCTAATTAAACTTAAGAGTTTCTTAATAAAACAATTATTAGATTGAATTGGCAGCTAACAGAATGGGGAAAAATTTTTGCAAGCTACCCATCTGTAAAAGGACTAATATTCAGAATCTACAGAGAACTAAAATACATTTACAAGAAAAAAAACAACCCCATCAAAAAGTGGATGAAGGATATGAACAGACACTTTTCAAAAAAAGAAATGTATACAGCCAACAAACATATGAAAAAAAGTTCATCATCACTGGTAATTAGAGAAATGCAAATCAAAATCACATTGAGATATCTTCTCATGCCAGTTAGAATAGTGATCATTAAAAAATCTGGAGACACCAGATATTGGAGAGGATGTGAAGAAATAGGAACACTTTTACACTGTTGTTGGAAGTGTAAATTAGTTCAACCATTGTAGAAGACAGTGTGGTGATTCCTCAAGGACCTAGAAATAGAAATATCGTTTGATCCAGCAATCCCATTACTAGGCATATACCCAAAGGATTTTAAATCATTGTTATAAAGACAAATGCACACAAATGTTCATTGCAGCACTGTTTACAACAGCAAAAACTTGGAACCAACCCAAATGCCTATCAATGATAGACTGGATAAAGAAAATGTGGCACTTATACACCATGGAATACTATGTAATTGTAAAAAAGGATGAGTTTATATCCTTTGCAGGGACATGGATGAAGCTGGAAACCATCATTCTCAGCAAACTGACACGAGGACAGAAAACCAAACACCACATGTTCTCACTCATAGGTGGGAGTTGAACAATGAGAACACATGGACACATGGAGGGGAGCCTCACACACTGGAGCCTGTTGGGAGGTGGGCTGGATAGGGGAGGGACAGTAGGGGATGGGGGATTGGGGAGGAATAACATTAGGAGAAATATCTAATGTAGATGATGAGGGGATGGCTGCAGCAAACCACCATGGTATGTGTATACCTATGTGCCAATCCTGCAGGACCTGCACATGCACCCCAGAACTTAAAGTATAATAAAAAAAGGAAGGAAGATAACATAGGTTAGAAACTCAGATCATTATAAAGAAAAATATTAAAAGGAATAAGTGAATATAAAAGTTTTTTGATTCTTAATTTTCCAATAGGCAAAAATTTGTTCAAAATAATTATATCCACAATGTATTTAGTTATGCATGCTTATGTATGCATTATATGTGTGCTTGAATAGGAGTGAAATAAATGACGGCAATGATACAAGACATGAAAGGAAAAACAGGGTTATTTTGTCATTGTGGTATATACACAGCACTTATGAAGCAGTATAGTGTTATATAAAAGTAGAATTGGATTAGTTGTAAAAATTGCAACTCTAGGGTGACCACACACACACACACATACACGCACACACACACATTGTATCAAACACTGTGGGTTTCAGTAAAACTAGTACTTTAGAGAAAAATTTATAGCATTGAATGCACATATTAAAAAAGAGGAACTATCTAAATCAATCACCTAAGCTTCCACCTAGGAAAATGCAAAACATAAAAAAAATTAAATTCAAAGTAAGCAGAAGTCAAGAAATAATAATTTTAAAAACAGAGAAGAAGCCAGTAATATTGGAAATAGGGATTCAATGGAGAAATATCAGAGAAACTAAAAGCTGATTACCAAAAAACATAAATGAAATCAATACATCTCTAAACAGGCTAAGATTAAAAAGAAAGAGGACACCATTTCTAATATCAAAAATAAAAGAGGGACAGCACTACAGATCTTATGAATATTAAAATGATAACCAAGAAATGCTATAAACAACCTTTCTGCACACAGACTTCATAATGTCGATAAAATAGAGCAATAAGAGATACAAGCTGCAAAATCTAATGCAAAAAAAATTGACATTCATAATAGGCCTATATCTATTCAATATACTGAATTGATAATTAATGACATTTCAAAACAGAAAGCACAACTTCCAGGTAAGTTCAGTGGTGAATTCTAACAAACATTTAAGGAAGAAATTATACCATTTCTTTATAACCTATTTTAGAAGATAAAAACAGGGGGAATACTTCTTAACTCATTCTAAGAGGTCAGCATCACCCAAATACCAAACCAGACAAAGAAATTACAAGAAAATAAAACTACGGATTAATGTCTCTCATGAACCTAAATGCAAAAATCAAAATATTGGCACATCAAATCTAAAAATGTATAAACAGAATTATACACCATTACCAAGTGAAATTTTTTCCAGGTTCGCAAGACTGGTTCAACATTCAAAAACTGATTAATTCATCACATAAAAAAGTAAAATGTGAAAATAATACAATCATATCAGTAGATTCAGAAAAAAGCATTTGACACAATCCACCATCTACTCATTTTAAAAACTTAGAAAATTAGGAATAGAGGAGAATTTCCTTAACTTCATAAACATATCTCCAAAATAATCTATAGTTAACAGGATATTCAACTGTGAGAAATTAAGGCTCTTTCATTAAGCTCATGAACAAGGCAAGTATGCTCCCTATCACAACTGCTTTTCAACGTTGTAAAAGAAGACATTGATGCAGCCAACAAACGTATGAAAAAGCTCATCATCACTGGTCAGTAGAGAAATGCAAATCAAAAC
>CAUYOR010165347.1:47-11198 GCA_963573925.1 Callimico goeldii | reverse complement strand
ATTCCGCCAAGCCCGTTCCCTTGGCTGTGGTTTCGCTGGATAGTAGGTAGGGACAGTGGGAATCTCGTTCATCCATTCATGCGCGTCACTAATTAGATGACGAGGCATTTGGCTACCTTAAGAGAGTCATAGTTACTCCCTCCGTTTACCCGCGCTTCATTGAATTTCTTCACTTTGACATTCAGAGCACTGGGCAGAAATCACATCGCGTCAACACCCGCCGCGGGCCTTCCCGAGAAGCACTGAATTTTTACAATGAAAAAGGTGTATTCTGAGTCAACTGACAAGGAGAGAGGAGGAAGCTCTCAGATCTGTCGCCATGAGCTGGGGGTTGCAATGGGTTTTATAAGCATAAGGTAATGAGGCGTGATCTCATTGGATCCTGCAAAGAGATGATACTGGGAGGCATGATCTGACTGGACCCTGCCATGGGGTGTTACCAGGGTCCAATCTGATTGGATCACAGATCCTGCCTGCAGTGTTCGCTCCTTAAATCAGTCCCCACTGCTTGGTCTGAGCATTTAGGTTCCACCCATGGTTGCACACTTGGTTCACCTGGGCATGCTCAGGTTACTTAAACTTCAACCTGGGGGTCCAAGGTAACTGGAAAACAACTCACAGCTTTGTTGCATAAAAACTGAACCAGGTCGGTCTGATATGGCTGCAGCTCCTCTCTCCAGTACCTTTGCCTTGCTTTATTTCTCGCTTGTCCACCACCCTCTGCTCTTTCGTCTGACCCAGGCTTATGCTGTAGTCAGTAGGCTGAGTCTTCCGGCCTCCATCTTTCTCCCATGCTGGCTGCTTCCTGCCCCCAAACACTAGACTCCAAGTTCTTCAGCTTCTGGACTCAGTAGCCACAGCAGGGATGGAGGTGGGGCACCTTGTTGTCTCGAGATGGCCAGGCCTCCTCACCATTCCCATAAGGACATAGGCTTTAGGAAGAATAAAGCCAAGGAAACCTACTTCTGCTTTGAGTCATATTCTATCCCCCAGACACATACCTCCCAAGGCAGTAGACACCAAATTGCCCTGATTAAATAGAACAACTCGGCTGGGCGCAGTGGCTCACACCTGTAATCCCAGCACTTTGGGAGGTCAAGGAGGGTGGATCACCTGCTATCTGGAGTTTGAAACCAGCCCAGCCAACATGGTAAAATCCTGTTTCTACTAAAAATACAAAAAAATTAGCCAGGTGTGGTGGTGTGTACCTGTAATCCCAGCTACTCAGGAGGTTACGCAGAAGAATCACTTGAACCCGGGAGGTGGAGGTTGCAGTGAGCCGAGATCACGCCACTGCACTCCAACCTGGGCAAGAAGAGCCAAACTCCATCTCAAATAAACAAATTGAAAAACTAGCACAGTAGGAAAATATGGGGCGAGTGAGAAAAATAAATCACCCCATAGAAGTTCACACACGGAAAGTCTACATTTCATAACCAAACATTCAGACATACAAAGACAAAGGAACTTTCTGTACTGTTTTATCACTGAACTGAACATAGCTCCTGTGTTTGCTGATGGCAGAATACAGCATGATTTTGCCAAATCAGGGCAAACTCCCTCACCTCTGATTTGTCTTCTCTTTTGAGTAAATGCTTGGTTACTTTAGAGCTCACTCCCCCTCTTACTGCACCTTCTTAGTGATGATTTGATTTCAAGGAGCTTTTATCTTGTCCTCAGAGAAAGAGAGACAGCTGGCCTAGCGCAGCCTTAGGTCTATGCTAGTCTTTCCTGAAGGATAGCCTGGCCCATTGGATGGAGAGGCTAAGCCCAGCCTCCCTACCTCTGCTGCTGTGGCCACAGCTGCTCCAGAATCCCTTTAATTTACTAAGGCCATGGTGCTTGCACAATCAGAACAGTAATTTTAAGGTGTCATGTTCCCAACGGACACACTGAGTCAGACCATGCAGGGGGAACCTGGAAACAGACACTGAGCCCCTGTAAGGGCATCTTATGCATGGAGACTTTGAGAGCCAGCGGAGCGCTCTTATGATGTTATCTCTGACCCAAAGAGGAGAAGCCAGGGATCTGAGCCTGAATCTGGTCACCACCAATTATTTTCCACGCCCTCAGCTAGTGCATGCTTTCTCTCTAGCAGGAAAACAGATTTTACATCATTAAACAATCGTTTTCACTGTGATCATTTCCATGATAAAATTCAGCTGGGCATGGTGGTATGTGCCTGTAGTCCCAGCTATTTGGGAGACTGAGACAGGAGGATCACCTGAGCCCAAGAATGCAAACCTATAATGTGCTATGATGGTGCCTGTGAATAGTCACTGCATTCCAGCCTGAGCAACATAGTGACCTCATCTCTTAAAAAAAAGAAGAAAAAAAAAAAAGCCAGGCATCATGGCTCACACCTGTAATCCCAGTGCTTTGGGAGGCTGAGGCAGGTGGATCACAAGGTCAGGAGATCAAGCCATCCTGGCCAACATGGTGAAACCCTGTCTCTACTAAAAATACAAAAATTAGCCAGGTGTGGCAATGTGTGCCTGTCATCCCAGCTACTCAGAGGCTGAGGTAGGAGAACTGCTTGAACCCAGGAGATGGAGGTTTCAGTGAGCTGAGATTGTGCCACTGCACTCCAGCCTGGGCAACAGAGGGAGACTCCATCTCAAAAAAAATTCATGCTCTGAATCCTTCAGGATTTATTCTTTGGGCTCAAAAAAAAACTTTCCACTCTATCCTTAGATTTCAAGTTCATGAATTTGTTTTAAAATCTACTTAAGAAATTCAATTGATCTTCGCTGCACCTGCCTTCTTACTAAAGTGAAGCATCCTTCAGCCTCGCGGGTCTAGCTCCCTAGGAGGATCCTGGAGTGCAGTGCCAAGTAATGGAGATAGAGGGGGATTAGGGAAACTTTAATATCTCAAAGTTTGCCTCAGTAAAATTTAAAAAAAAAAAAAAAAAGAATAGAGGCCGGGCATGGTGGCTCATGACTGTAATCCCCGCCCTTTGGAGGTTAAGGTGGGCAGATCACAAGGTCAGGAGTTCAAGACCAGCCCAGCAAACATGGTGGCCAGTCTCTACTAAAAATATAAAAATTAGCCAGGCATGGTGGCGGGCACCTGTAATCCCAGCTACTCAGGAGGCTGAAGCAGAAGAATCACTTGAACCCAGGAGGTGGAGGTTGCAGTGAGCTGAGACTGTGCCATTGCACTCCAGCCTGGGTGACAGAGCAAGACTCATCTCAAAAAAAAAAAAAAAAAAAGTATAGAAAAGAAAGAAAATCCTGATTCAACAGCTTTTCAGTGAGATGAGCCCTGCTTGGTTTAATCGGAGGGTAGGGGGAGAAACAGCGGAGTGTATCAGTTAGGAGAACTTTTTTAAAACCTCAACAAGCTGTCTGAGCCTCTATGGAAGATGCTGCTATGGGAGCCCCAATATCTGTTATTCTCTTCTTCTATCACATGCCAGGTTTTTAGCTGAGCATGTGGTTGTCCAGAATCAAAACTGCACAGTCTGAGCTTCCCTTACAGCTAGACGGAGCTGTTTCTGTATGCCCGAGGCTGCAGTCTACATCTGTGTTAGTCAGTAAAGTTAAACTAGGGCTGGTTGCTGTAACAAAGCCATCCCAAACTTCCAGGAACTTCTCCCATTAAACGCTTCTGCCTCACCAATTCCCAACTGCACACGTGGAACCAACCCAAGGGCCCATCAGTGAGTGGATAAAGAAACTGAGAGACATATATATATATTTGAATACTACTCAGCCATAAAAAGGAAGGAATTAATGGCATTCACAGCAACCTGGTTGGGATTAGGGAGTATTATTCTAAGTAACTCAGGAATGGAAAACCAAACATCATATGTTCTCACCCGTAAGTGAGAGCTAATCTATGAGGATACAAAGGCATAAGAATGGCACATGGACTTTGGGGACTCGGGGGAAGGGTTGGAAAGGGGGTGAGTGATAAAATACTACAAATTGGGTTCAGTGTCTACTGCTCAAGTGATGGGTGCACCAAAATCTCACAGATCACCACTAAAGAACCTATGCATATAACCAAACACCACCTGTTCCCAAAAAAAACTATGGAAATAAAATTTGTTTTAAAAAATGCCTCGCTCTTATAAAGCCCAATTAAGTGTTTCCAATCAGGGAACAGCCTTGTTTTCTAATCAGGGACGTTGATTTTGCTCTCTGTGGCTCTGTCCTAGAGAGCCTCATGCCCCTCTCTAATCAGCAAACAGATGGAGAAGAGAGCGGGGCTCCTGCAGAGAAGGTTTTTCCAGACTGGGCTAAAAGTGACACATTCCATGGCCAGGACTGATGCTATGCTCACATCTAGCACAAAGGCGGTGACAAAGGACAATAACACGATCTAAGGGTGTGTGCAGAAGGATGAGGACACAGGATATTGGTGAGCACTGACGGCTGCTGCCCCGTCCCGGTTCCTCCCACCATCAGGTCAACCAGATTCGCAAACACTTGCTGATGCCTTCCACAGGCTGGGGCCACACAGGTTTTCCAGGGACACCACATGAGCCATGCCCAATCGTGCCATCAAGGTGCTATCCACCCAAAGGAGGAAGACGGATGGTCTAGATAGCAAAATATAATAAGGTGGCAGGTACTATATACAGCTTGATAAAGGGCTAGGTCACCACAGACGGAAAAATCCAATTTATTCTGCCTGGGGGAGGTGAGGCAGTTGTGACATGAGCATTGGGTCTTGATTGATGAAAACAATGTCTGTGGGAAGGGAGTTTTAGGTAGAGGGGTCAGCTGAGCAAAGATGCCACAGTACAAAGGTAACAAGCCAGGGGTGGCTGCTGTGTGACACAGACAGCGTGGAAAGCCCTGGAACCCTGTCTCCCAAAGCTATCTAGTCCTAGCTGCCTATTGATATTCCGCCCACCTGCAAAGCCCAGAGTCCTCCGAGAGGCCTTTCTTCACAGCCTTTCCTACACACACAGCAACCGGCCAGGGTCAGGCTAATGTCTAATTAATCCCAAGAACCCAGCGGAGAATAGACCAGCACCTTCCGCACAGGAGCGCCTTGAGAAGTCAAGGTCAAGGAGTCCAGCCTCATTTATGTGATGGTAAATAGCACCGGTCTTTGTCAAATGGCTGGAAATTTTGTTCACCCCCTGCTGCCCCCGGAGCTAGTTAATGGTTAGTTTCTGATTGCTGCCTCATGCTGTCTGGTGGGAGGTTCTGAATGACTCAGGGTTCTGCTGACATTCCAGGAGGTCACTGGAGAGATGAGACGCTCCCCCAAACGTGACCCCAGGCACACAGGCAGCGGACACAGCAGGAAGCAGGAAAAGGGCCTCTCTCCCTTCTGAGTGCTCGGACAGCAGCTAAAGAACCAAGACCCTTGCTGTTCCTCCAGATGAATTTGCAATACGATGAACACAAAAAATAAAATCCGCTCGGCTCAGCCTACTTTTCTAAGAGCAGATGCCCGTTTCCAAGGTTGATAGAAACCCCTGATTGGCTGCACAGAAAAGAACATTTCAGTTCTTCCAAATTTCTAAAACTGTGCATATGCATGTTAGATAGTTGACCACTAACGTTCCTAAAGATAATAACACTAAGAAGGAGCTGTTATTTCAGAGAGAGGCCCGTTGAGACATTTTTAAAATGCATGCTTATATGGCTTAAAAATATAACCATGCATGAATATAGACTATATAAAGGGATTTTTTTTTTAATTTTTTTATTGCATTTTAGGTTTTGGGGTACATGTGCAGAACATGCAAGACAGTTGCTGGAGGAACAAAAGCATTCAGAGTAAAAGGCGTAACAAGTTAGCAGCTATTGCATTGTTAAGATCTTACACACACAGTGACCCATTAGCAGTGGTCATAACGACTGAAGCTGAGTGAGCACTTGCCGTGGGGCAGGCACTACGCTAAGGGCTTTATGCATTTCCTCGGTGAATCATCCCTCAGTCCCACAACAGCAGTCCTCTTACCATCTCATTTTACGGATGAGGAGCAGAGGCCTGCATTGGACCTCCCAGGGAGAAGGTAATAAAGTCAGGCCTAGCATTCAAGGCTGTCTAAGTCTAAAACCTGTGGCTTTAACCATCCACCACACCATCTCCTTAAACGGTTCCTATGTGCCTATTCGTTCCTTAAACAAACATTTATTGAGCACCTGCGTGCAAGCACTCAGCTAAGTCCTAGAGGATAAAAATGTATATAAAAGTCTGCCCTCTGCAAACCTGGGCTCTAGCAGTCAGTGTCCACTTTACCTTTAAAATGCCTATGCAGATGGCTATTTTATTCAAAATAACCTCAAACTGGAAACAACCCAATGGTCTTCAGAGGATAAGTGGTTAAAAATCAACAGTGGCTGACCCAAACCACAGAATACCACTCACCAACAAAAAAGAACTATTAGTATAGAAATGACTGGGATGGGCCTCAAAGAAACCCTTCTGAATGGAGAAGTCCACTAGCAGGTTATATATTATTTTAGTCCATTCTCACACTGCTATAAAAAAGTACCAGAGCCTGGGTGATTTATAAAGAAAAGAGGTTTCATCGGTCACAGTTCTTCACGCTGTACAGAAAGTAAGATGCTGGTATCTGCTTAGCTTCTGGGAAGACCTCAGGAGACTTACAATCGTGGCAGAAGGCAAAGGGGAAGCAGGCATATCTTACATGCCCGGAGCAGGAGGAAGTTGAGTTGGGGAGGCGGGGATGTGCCACACACTTTTAAACAGACAGATCTTGTGAGAACTCTATTGTGAGAATAGCACAAGGGAAATTATGTAGGCCATTAGAAACCACCTCCACGACCGGGCATAGTGGCTCACATCTGTAATCCCAGTACTTTGGGAGATAGAGGCAGGTGGATCATTTGAGGTCAGGAGTTCAAGACCAGCCTGGCCAACAAAGTTAAAACCTATCTCTACTAAAAATACAAAAATTTGCTGGGTGTGGTGGCAGGTGCCTGTAATCCCAGCTACTCAGGAGGCTGAGGCAGGAGAATCACTGGAACCCAGGAGGCGGAGGTTGCGGTGAGTCCAGATGGCGCCACTGCACTTCAGCCTGAGTGAAAGAGAGAAACTTTGTCTCAAAAAAAAACAAAGAAAGAAAGAAAGAAGAAAGAAACCATCCCTATGATCCAATCACCTTCTAGCAGGCCCCACCTGCAGCATGGGGATTACATTTCAACATGAGATTTCGGCGGGAACACAGATCCAAACCGTATCACGTATGATATGATACCATTTATGCAACATTCTGAAATGACAAAATTACAGTGATGGAGGACAGGTGAGTGGTCGCCAGCAGGTAGGGAGAGGGGAAAGGAGGAAAGGGGGCTTGACGCTCTAAATGGGTAGCATGAGGGAGCCTCCTGGTGACGGAGCAGTCCTGTATCTTGATTTTGGTTATGGTTATAAGAAACTACACGTGACAAACCTGCATAGAACTGTACACACTCACACACACACATACATATGAAACGGGAAATCTAGGTAGGTTCTGTGACCTAGTCTCAATGTCACGGTAGCGATACAGTGTTGCAGTTATGTAAGTTATTACACTGGGGGAAACTGAGGGAAGGGTGCAAGGACCTTCCGGCCTAGTTTTTGTTCGCAACATCCTGGAGTCTATGTCAAATTTGTTTAAAGAATTGAATGACTCTGCAAGTTTCTTCCTTTATTGGAGGCTATTTAACCTCACTTGCAGCTGCAACATCTCCACTGTTGTCCAGAGAAAGTGAAGTTTCATTGGTACTGACTTGGCAGACCCCAGATTGAAGTTCTTGTAGCTGGTAGTTAGATAAAGCCAGCAATTAACCTGTAACTACCCTGTCTGCAGACAGCTAAATGATTGTTTCCACACAGTGATTTCTCTTTTTGGCATTTTTTGATTTGTTTCTTGGGATCTTTTTTTTCTTCTGAAGCATGGCTCTTTTATTAAATAGATCCAAAAGCACACATTTTATACTTTCATACATTTTCTAAACTGCAATCTAAAATATTTTTATGAGCACGCATATGAATAAATAACAACCCCTCCCAATCTATGCCATGCTTCTTTTTGAAGAATTTTCCCATTTGTTATCCTATTTTTATAACATGCCACCCATGAACCTGATTCAAAGGCTAAAATCCCACAAAATAAAGGTAGCATTTGGCTGACAATCCTCTCCAAGCAACCAAAGCCTTCTCTTGGGTCAGCAGAAGTTTTGGTACTGCATCTACCAAAATCCTCTCATTCTCTAACAGACTCTGTCTTTATGCGGCCTATTTTGTCAAATACAAGGCGCCGTGAATTGGGAGACATCTTGATTTCCAGAATGAGATTCTCCAGCATGAAGAAAACCTGTCTTCCAATCGGTGGGCTGTGCTGGGAGCACCACCCTCCAGGTGGATAAAGTGTAGCCTCTGCGTGGATTTGAAGAGCCAAACATCCCTTAAGCCATAAATAAAATGTTTCATTCTTGGGGATGTAAGGAAAACAAAAATACAGGATAGGCACGGTGGCTCACGCCTGTAATCCCAGCACTTTGGGAGACCAAGGTCAGGAGTTTGAGACTGGCCTGGCCAACAAGGAGAAACCCCATCTCTACTAAAAGTACAAAATTAGCCAGGCGTGGTGGTGCATGCCTGCAATCCCAGCGACTCGGGAGGCTGAGGCAGGAGAATTGCTTGAACCAGGGAGGTGAAGGTTGCAGTGAGCTGAGATCGTGCCGCTGCACTCCAGCCTGGGCAATATAGCAAGACTCCATCTCAAAAATAATCAAAAAACAAAAACAAACAAACGAACAAACAAAAGAGACCAGAAAATCCAAACCAAGGTTTCCCTTTTGCACACTAAGAACTCGGTGGGGAACAATCGCTTGGTTCTTTGCACTGGCCAGATGAGCTCATGAGAAAATTCCCAGCAAGGGCAGCACCTGGGTGACTGCAGTGAGTCACCGGCAGAGGCCTGACTCCATCACAAGGCTGCGAACAGGGTTCCCGGCACGAGCGTCAGCTACTTCCTGCCTGAGTCAGACGCAGGCCCCGGGGGCGGCTCCGCGGAGGGAAGGGGCACCTTCTCCACACACCTCCTTCACTGAGTCACAGACAAGCTATGCAGAGAAATCTCCGGGATCCGCGGCAAGGCTCTAGGCAGAGGACCGAGAAGGGAGCAGCTTCCAGAGGCCACGCAGGCTTGTCTCCATGACAACAGAGGCGGGGCCCGTGGCACAGGCTCTCTAAGCGCTGAAGCGTCGCTGAGCCTTAGCAAAGAACACGAGGCATCGGCCTCATGGGACGATCAACCCAGAGTCACCTAGCCACAGACCCCAAAAGGCCCCTAGACGCCACCAGTCCAGGAACACATCAAACCCAGGAATATATAAAGTTGGGTGGGAAAAAAATCTTTGCTTCCACTAACCGGTAACTGATATTTAGCACTTTCGTTATGAAGGTAGGCAGCACAGCACAAGGGCAGCCTCTGTGATGTCCCCAATAAAAAATCATAATATGCTCATGTCACATGATGGGTGTTGCAGATTTTTGTTTGTTTGAGACAGAGTCTGGCTCTGTCACCAAACCTGGAATGCGGTGGTATCATCACAGCTCACTGCAACCTCGACTTCCCGGGCTGGAGGGATCCTCCTGCCTCAGCCTCCAAGTAGCCGGGACTATAGGCACATGCCACCACACCCAGCTAATTTTTTAAAGATGGGGTCTCACTATGTTGCCCTGGCTAGTCTCAAACTCCTGGACTCAAGTGATCCTCCTACCTCACCTCCCAAATGTTGGGATTACAGGGGAGAGCCACGACACCTGGCCTGTGGCAGAAGTCTTGAAAGAATATTTACCCTTCATCTCTACTCTGAAATTGTGGTTATTGTCAGACTTGCCTCTATTAAATGCATTATTAAAGTAGCGCATACATTTCTACATCATAAGTGTTTATATTTGGCATTCTGATATCAGTATTTCAATAACTCTTTCCTTCGTAATCCAAAGTATTTTATTTTTAAAATTTAAACATTATTCTAACAAGGGGCTCAAAATCAACCCTGGAGGATCAGAGGGGCTGCCGCACAACAGAAAGCTTCAGGACACACAACGAAGTACTTCAGACGGGGACTTACACTACAGTTTTCAAGTTTTTATTTTCAGAGATAGGATCTCGCTCTGTCACCTAGGCTGGAGTACAGTGGTGCAACATAGCTCACGGCAGCCTTGATCTCCTGGGCTGAAGTGATCTTCCCCTTCAGCCTTCTGAGTAGCTGGGACCACAGGTAAGTGCCACCACACCCAGCTATTTTATTTTTTGTAGAGACACGCCTCCCTATGCTGCCCAGGCTGGTCTCAAACTCCTGGGCTCAAGCGATCCTCCTGCCTCAGCTTCCCAAAGTGCTGAGATTATGGACATGAGCCTTCGCACTGGCCCATAACAGAAATGTATTTTCTCATGCTTCTGGAAGCTGGGAGTCCAAGATCAAAGTGTCGGTAGGGCCGGGTCCTTCTGAGGCTGTGGGAAGGATCTGTCCAGGCCTCTGCCCATGAGCAGTAATCAGCTGTTTTCACTGTCTCTTCTCATCCCTTCCTTCTGCACGTGCCTGTCTCCAAATTTCCCTTTTTATAAGGACATCAGCCATATTGGATTAGGGCCCATCCTAAGGACCTCATTTTAACTTGATCGCCTCTGGAAAGACCTTTCTCCAAATAAGGTCACACCCTGAAGTGCTGGCGAGTAGGAGTCCAAGGTAACACTTTTGGCAGGGACGCAATTCAGCCCTTAATGTATTCCGGTCCAATCTCCGTGTTTTCCTTAGAGGACCCTTAAGCCCAGAGTGACTGACAGAACTGTCCACAGAACAGAGGTTTCCTGACATCTCACTCAGAGTCTTAAGTGCTTTATATGCTGTAAAGGGCCATGCAGTTGTAGGTTACATGGCAGCCGGGATCCCTTAACCAGCCAGGAGCCATCCCTCCACCTTGCGGATGTCCTGTGGAGGGCAAAGCCATCCCTCCACCTTGCGGATGTCCTCTGGAGGGCAAAGCCATCCCTCCACCTTGCGGATGTCCTCTGGAGGGCAAAAGCCATCCCTCCACCTTGCGCATGTCCTCTGGAGGGCAAAGCCATCCCTCCACCTTGCGGATGTCCTCTGGAAGGCAAAGCCATCCCTCCACCTTGCGGATGTCCTCTGGAGGGCAAAGCCATCCCTCCACCTT
>CAUYOR010165344.1:0-12613 GCA_963573925.1 Callimico goeldii | reverse complement strand
GAACATAAAACTATTACACACAAACCAATGAAGCATTGTGTTTTCAAACCCAAAGGTAGAAGCAGAGAGATTGCTCACACCTGCCCTTTTTTTTTTTTTTTTTTTTTTTGAGATGGAGTATCACTCTGTCCCCCAGGTTGGTGTGCCGGGGTGCGATCTCGGCACACTGCATCCACGGCTTCCCAGGTTCAAGCAATTCTTGTGCCTCAGCCTCCCAGGTAGCTGGGATTACAGGCAAGTACCACCACACTCAGCTACTTTTTGTATTTTTAGTAGAGACAGGGTTTTACTATGTTGGCCAGGCTGGTCTCGAACTCATGACCTCAGGTGATCCTCCCACCTCCACCTTCCAAAGTGCTTTGACTACAGGCATGAGCTACCATGCCCCAGCACACCTGACTTTTGAGAGGAAGTCACTGAGGGGTGACGAAAGGTTGTAAAGGGGTCTGAGAAGCCATGTAGACCCCCAAGCCCAGGTCTCCCTCACCCACTCCCTGAGCCTAGGAAACCCAGCAGCCCAGAGCTGCATGGGCTGCACTGCCTTCTTTGGTTAACTAAAGGGATCTGGGTATAAAGGGCCACACCAGGAAATTCCAGCCTAGGGCAGGGTTGTTCTTGTCATTCTCTCCAGTTCCACAGGGGTTAGAGATGCCAGATCTGGCTTATGCCTCTGGGAATAAAGCAAGTGATCCATCCATCAATGTCCCTAGGAAATGATGCCCTGGCCCCAAGCTGAGCATCTTTAAACACCCAGGTACTCACAGAGCCAGCCCCCTTTCAGGTGAGCTGCTTTCAAGCCCAATGAGCCAATTCTCACCACAACCTCCCTGGCAAGATGGAAGTGTAGAGATGAATAAATACAACTTTTACAAATAAAACCTACCCAGCACTTACTCAGGACTAGGGCACAGCTTATTATGACATTTATCTCACTGAATTTTCAGAAAATGCTCTGGGTAATAAATGGAGGCTTATGCTTGTAATCTCAGCACTTTGGGAGGCCAAGGTAGGTGGACTGCTTGAGCTCAGGAGCTCAAGAACAACCTGGGCAACATGGCAAGATACCATCTATACAAGAAAAAAAATTAGCCAGGTGTGGTGGCGCATGCCCATAGACCCAGCTACTCATGAGGCTGAAGTGGGAGGATCACTCCAGCCTAGGCAATGGAGGCTGCATTGAGCTGAAATGGCACCACTGCACTCCAGCCTGGACAAAAGAGTGAGATCCTGTGTCAAAATAAATAAAAAGGAAGCTCCCAATGAGGCATGAAGGAACTTCATGGACAGGCCTTGAGGTCTCCACCCAGGTCTATCTGCCTTCACTCTCATCCCTAATATCCATCTTCCCCAGGGCAGCCTGGGTTGTTATAAACCAGAACTCAGCTGTGTATGGTGGATCACACCTGTAATCCCAGATACTAATAGGTAGGCTGAAGCAGGAGGATCTCTGGAAGTCAAGAGTTAAAGACCAGCCTGGGCAACATAGTGAGACCTGTCTCTATAGAGAAAAAAAAAGAAAAGGAAAAATTTTAAAGGCCAGGCACAGTGGCTCATACCTATAATCCCAGCACTTTCGGAAGCCAAGGCAGGCAGATCATCTGAGGTAGGGAGTTTGAGACTGGCCTGACCAACTTGGAAAAACCCTGTCTCTACTCAAAATACAAAAAATAGCTAGGTGTGGTGGTACATGCCTACAATCCCAGCTACTCAGGAAGCTGAGGCAGGAGAATTGCTTGAACCCAGGAGGCAGAGGTTGTGGTAAGCTGAGACTGCACCATTGCATTCCAGCCTGGGTGACAAGAGCAAAACTGTCTAAAAAAAATACATATATAAAATAATAAATAAGTCAGGCATGGTAGTACACACCTGTAATCCCAGTTCCTTGGGAGGCTGAGGCACGAGAATCACTTGAACCCAGGCGGTAGAGATTGCAGTGAGCTGAGATGATACCACTGCACTCCAACCTGGTGACATAGCAACACTTTGTCTCAAAAAAAAAAAAAAAAGTGTACGTGTTTTGTTCCACTCTCTGAACCCTCAGAGACTAAACATCACTAAGCACAAAAACAGCAGTCAGTTTCAACTGTTCAATGAATTAAAAGCCAGGTAAGTGTAAGAGCTTCTTAATTCAAACTCCGTCCTCCTGAGGCTCTGCCTCTGCCATAGTGACTCCAACAACTGCTCACCTGGCAAGCTCCAGGAACACAAAGGTGAGCATCCTTCCATGAAAGGAATCCAAGACAGGTGATCAGCAGAGGCATTGGTGATGAGGAACGCTGAAGTCCATGCTACAAATGTGCCCTTAATAGCAGGGAGAACACTGCAGGTGAGGCTGAAGGAATCCAGGTGATAGGTGATGTTAGGGATCAACTTGATGGGGTTAAGAGATACCCAGATGGCTGGTAAAGTGTTATTTCTGTGTGTGTGCCTGTAAGGGTGTTTCTTGACAAGACTGGTATTTGAATCAGTGGACTCAATAAGGAGGATCCATCCTCACCCCATGTGATTGGGCACCACCCAATCAGCAGAGGGTCTAGACACAAGAAAAAGTCAGAGAAATGGTGAATTCATGTGATCTTTCTTATGCAGCCAGGACGTCATCATCTCCTGCCCCTGGAACTCCAGGCTGTCTGAACTCTGGGAATTACCCCAGTCACTCCAGGTTCTCAGGCTGTTGGATGTAGACTGAGATTTCCACCATCAACTTCCCTGGATCTGAGATCTTCAGACTTGGCTTGAGCCATGCTACCAGCTTTTTGGGTTCTCCAGCTTTCAGATGGCCTAGCATAGGACTTCTCCATAATCACATGATCCAGTTTCCCTAGTAGATCCCCTCATCCTCAATCCATCCACTCATCCATCATCTATCAATCATCCATCTATCATCTATCCATCCACCTATCAAGTATCCATCCACTATCTATCCATCTATCATCTACCAATCTATCATTTTATCTATCCATCCATCCTACTAGTTCTGTGTCCATGTAATAAACAGGGACCCCACCTCTGCCTGCCCACAACCTTCAACTGGGTCATGGACATGGGTGATTTCCATATAATGCTCAGTCATGGAGGCCCAAGCTCTATCTGTGTCCCACGAGACAATTTCTCCCATCACCTGGCCCACCCAAACAGCCTCCCACCAGGGTCACAAGGTCTTCTGCTGATGTCCAAGTGGCTGGTACCATGGATGTCCCAGATTTCCAGCCACCATCTGGGTCTGACTGAAGGCCTGCATCCTGGGCATCCCTGGAATAGAATGACGAACTGAACCCGGGTCTGGGGATTTCTCTGTAATGCCAATGGGTCTGTGGAGAATCCAGTGCACAAGGCTGGCTCTGTCACAGCTTACCATAGTAAGCTTACCCTAGAACAGGCAACAGAAACAAAAACAGCCACCCAAGCTCAGTTTGGTGCTTTGGATCCATTTCCATTGGTCCTAGCAGTTGCTTGTCAGACCCTAGCAGCCAAGATGGTCAAGCAGATCGACGGCAAGGATGCTTTTCAGGAAGCCTTGGATGCCGCAGGTGATAAACTTGTAGTTGACTTCTCAGCCACGTGGTGTGGGCCTTGCAAAATGATCAACCTTTTTTTTTTCATTCCCTCTCTGAAAAGTATTCCAATGTGGTATTCCTTGAAGTAGATGTGGATGACTGTCAGGATGTTGCTTCAGAGTGTGAAGTCAAATGCATGCCAACATTCAGTTTTTTAAAATGGGACAAAAGGTGGGTAAAACTTTCTGGAGCTGATAAGGAAAAGCTTGAAGCCACCATTAATGAATTAGTCTAATCATGTTTTCTGAAAACATAACCAGCATTGGCTATTTAAAATTTGCCTTTTTTTTAATTTACAAAAAATGTGAAGTATAAAGACTATAAATCCAATTGCCATCTTAGTGACAATAAATCATTAATTCTCCCACTTCAAAAAAAGAACAGCCGCCCTACTGCCCCCATGGCCAAAATCCACTGCCCCCATGTCACTTGCAATTTCACCTTCCAGCTCATCTGGGCTCAGGATGCATCTTACGTCCTTGTTTAATTGGCAGTTGCTTTTCTATTACACACAATAATAACATATCGTGCAACTGATGGTGTCTCAGATTTGAAGAGTTAAGGTAAGTGCAGTGGAGGCCCTGACTTGATTCACCCAAAAGAATGACAGAGGTGGTGCAGTGGGGCACGCTTTACATAGAGGGTAGAGTCTAAAATCCAATACAGCCAAAATCACCTGCAAATGGGGCTTCTTTGGCTAAACAAACATACAGGGTCAGGGTCAGCTGGGTGTGTTGGACAGAAACACTTCAAACAGCAGGAACAGGCGGGATGCCAGATGCTCAGAGACAGAAAAAGTGAGACTGACCCAAGGAGGGACTGTCATGTGCTATGGCAAACATCAACTGCCTGCTTGGGCAGCGTTTTTCTCTCTCCTTTTCTTTTCTTGAGATGGAGTCTCACTCTGCCTCCCAGGCTGAAGTGCAGTGGTGCGATCTCGGCTCACTGCAACTTCCGCCTCCTGGGATCAAGCGATTCATCTGCCTCAGTCTCCTAAGTAGCTGGGATTACAGGCGCTCGCCACAACACCCAGCTAATTTTTGTATTTTTAGTAGAGATGAGGTTTCACCATGTTGGCCAGGCTGGACTCAAACTCCTGACCTTGTGATCCACCCGCCTTGGTCTCCCAAAGTGCTGAGATTACAGGCATGAGGCACATGCCCAGCTTCTGTCTTCTTTTCTACTCAGTTGCCTTAATGACTTGTGAGATTTTTTATACCATTTGACAGAAAAACAAACTGAAGCCTTCAGGAGAAGCGAGAACCACAAACCTAGTAACAAGCAGCATTGCCAGGGCCGCAGCCTGGGTTCAGGCCACAGAGGTGGGAAGTAGGGAACTGGGGCATTATAGAGGACAAGGAAACACACTTACTTCCTAGACTTGGTGCATTTCTTCTTCCAGTTCTTTACCAAAATAGCCATGATTTGTTCCAACGTGTTCTCCTTGTTTAACGACCAGAGGCCACTGCTCTCCAGGAGCTGGTGGTAGCCCCGGATGATCAACCTGAGGCCAAAACACAAGGGAGTTAGGCAATGAGAGTCAATGAGAGGAGGAGGACTGGGCTCACTCACTCCACAAGCATGCTGATGCTGTGCCCCTCCCCAGCATAACTGCCTACTGTGAATGAAGGCAGCCACACAGCTGGGGATGTCTGAATTTGAATAGACATTTGCGCATATTACAAAGCCATTGCAGCTCATTCTTTTGGGTCATAAAGGAAAAATGGCTTTCTTTTGTGGGGGTGCGTAAAAAGATCTAGGGAAAAAAATGTGAATTTAGGAGGAAAATATCAAGATGGCTCTAATTCACTCTTTTTCATTCATTCATTCATTTTTTATTTTTTTGTTTTTTTAGATGGAGTCTCGCTATGCCACCCGGGCTGGAGTGCAGTAGCGTGTTCTTGGCTCACTGCAACCTCTGTCTCCTGGGTTCAAACAATTCTCCTGCCTCAGCCTCTCAAGTCTGAGACTACAGGCACATGCCACCACACCTGGCTAATTTTTTGTATTTTAGTAGAGACGGGGTTTCACTGTGTTTCCCAGGCTGGTCTCAAACTCCTGAGCTCAGGCAATCTAGCCCCCTTGGCCTCCCAAAATGCTGGGATTACCGGCATGAGCCATCATGCTCGGCCTCATTCATTCATTATTTGGTGACAGGGTCTCGCTGTGTCACCCAGGATGGAGTGCAGTGCCATGATCATGGCTCCCTGCAGCCTCCAGCTCCTGGCCTAGAGTGATTCTCCCACCTCAGCCTCCTGAGTAACTAAGACTTCAGGTGTGAGCAATTACGACTGGCTAATCATTTTTTATTTTTATAGAGACAGAGTCTCCCTATGTTGCCCAAGATGATCTTGAGCTCCTGGGCTCAAGCAATTCTCCTACCATGGCCTCACAAAGTGTTGGGATTATAGGCATGAGCCACCATGCTCTGCCAACTTTAAAACATTTTACATTAAAAAAGGCTAATATGGGCCAGGACTGGTAGCTCATGCCTATAATCCTAGCACTTCAGGAGGCTTAGGTGGGAGGACTTCATGAGCTCAGGAGTACAAAACCAGCCTGGGCAACATTGGGTGACTATCTCTACAAAAAGTAAAAATAAAAAATATTACTCAGTCATAATGGCTCACACCTGCAGTCCCAGCTACTCAGGAGGCTGAGGTGGGAGGATTGCTTGAGGCCAGAAGGTGGAGGCTGCAGGGAGCCATGATCGTGTCATTGCACTCTAGCCTGGGCAACAGAGCCAGACCCCCCAAAAAAAGGAGGTTGAAAGGGGCGGGGGGAAGGCTGACATGACAAATCATTAGCAATCGTGAAATCTGGGTGATAAGCTTACTGTGTTTTATTTTATTAGTCTTTCTATGTGACTCTACCCAGGCTGGAGTACAGTGGTATAATCTTGGCTCACTGTAACCGCCGCCTCCTGGGTTCAAGCAATTCTCCTGCCTCAACCTCCCAAGTAGCTGGGATTACAGGCACCTACCACCATCCCCGACTAATTTTTGTATTTTTAGTGGAGACAGGGCTTTACCTCATGGGCCAGGCTGGTCTCAAACTCCTGACCTCGGGTAATCCATGGCCTCCCAAAGTGCTAACATTACAGGTGTGAGTCACCACACTCTGCCAACTGAACACAATTATAAAAAGTTAAACATTTTCATTTTGTGTTTTAAAATAATTTCAAACTTATAGAAAAATTACTCAAATCATACTAAGAATTCACTCAACTCACTTCTATTAACATGTTGCCAAGTTTACAGTAACATTCTGTCTCTAACCATTCACAAACACACACACACACATGCAAACATATTTTTTTCTAAACCATTCAGACAGTTAAAGGCCTAGCACAGTGGCCTCACACCCATAATCCCAGCACCTTGGGAGGCTGAAGTGGGTGGACCACTTGAGGTCAGGAGTTTGAGACCAGCCTGGTCAACATTGTGAAAACCCATCTCTACTAAAATTACAAAAATTAGCCAGGCATGGTGGTGCATGCCTATAATCCCAGCTACTCAGGAGGCTGAGACAGGAGAATCACTTAAACCCAGGAAGCAGAGGCTGCAGATCACACCACTGCACTCCAGCCTGGACAAGAGCAAGACTCTGTCTCAAAAAGGTAAGATGTAGGCTCTACATATCCTTATTCCCAAAAAACTGGGGGTATCCCCTTACAATCCAGGACATGCTCTTATGTAACTGGAGAACAATTTTCCAAAACAAGAATGAATGTTATTAGCATGGTGTCCTGCAGTCATATACAAATTATATCAACTGTCCCAGTGACTCTCTTTAATAGTAATTTGAAGAAATTATTTAAAACATCTAATCTTTTAAAAAGATGTTTGTAAAATGTTCATAAGGAGAAGAATGAGACCGGGCATGGTGGCTCATTCCTATAATACCAGCACTCTGGGAGGTTGAGGCAGAAGAATGACTTGAGCTCAGGGTTGGAGACCAGCCTGGGCCACATGGTAAAACTACGTCTCAGCAAAAAATAAAAAAATCTGTTGGACATGGTGGAGCATGCCCATAATCCCAGCCACTTGGGAGGCTGAGGCAGGAGCATCACCCGAACCTGGTAGATCAAGACTGCAGTGAGCTACAATTGTGCCACTGCACTCCAGACTCAGTGACAGAGTGAAAGCCTGTCTCCAAAAAACCAAAAAGATGATGCATATTAGCATGAAAGAAAGATTCTTCAATAATCCCCAATAAGATGTTGACAATGGGCAGAAATAGATGTAAAAAAAAAAAGAAAACCACAAGATGGCTGGGCATGGTGGCTCATACCTGTAATCCCACACTTTGGGAGGCCGATGTGGGTGGATCACCTGAGGTCAGGAGTTCAAGACCAGCCTGGTCAACATGGCAAAACCCTGTCTCTACTAAAAATACAAAAATTAGCCAGGCACGATGGCGCACACCTGTAATCCTAGCTACCTTGGAAACTGAAGCAAGAGAATCGCTTGAACCCAGGAGGCAGGGGTTGTAGTGAGCTGAGACCGCACCATTGCACTCTAGCCTGGGAGACAAAGTGAGACCCCATCTCAAAAAGAAAAGGAGACCAGAAGGAGGCATACTAAAACGGTGACAGTGGTTGCCTCTGGGTGTTTCCTTACTACTGATCTGCACATGTGTTTTTTTAACCCACGATTCCTATAGTGAGACAGTATTATTTTTCTAAGGAGTGAAGCATGGGAGGGAAACAATGTCAATAATAACTATACCTAATATTTAAAAAACCCAAATCTGTCAGGTTGAACATGATGTCTAAGCAAGAAATAAATAAATAAATAAAAACCCAAAGCTAAAGCTAAAGCAAGAGCAGTCCAGTGTATGGCTGTCCCAGGCCAAGGCTTCTGTAGATATTTAAGCTGCTCATGGCTCATGTGTTTATGAGATTCAAGGTGATGGACTTGGGGGACAGAGTTGGTGTCTCTGAGACCATATGGCCAGCACAGGCAGATTCAAGACAACTCTGCAGAAGAGCGAAGGAGGTAAGTCAAGTGGGGAACTCTGCATGTTCACTCATTCATTCAGTCATTAATTCCCCACCACCTCCCTGAGGTCTCGGGGGCCCAGCCTTACCCTGTGATCCACCACAAGGTGATCCTGGACAGGAAGGAGGTGCTGGATGCTGGGCAATGATTCTAATGGAAAGAAAAAAAAGGTTAGGGAGGAAGAGGGAAAGGAATGATTCAACTTTTCATATAGGTCAGAGCTTTCCAAGTAGTCAGCTGCCCATTTCTTCCTTTAAGAGGACCAGTGTCCACTCCATACCATTCTGCACCCCAAAAAAATTGTCTCCTAAGCCCCAGGAGAAAGAAACTCATAGCAGCTCCTCTCATTTCACTCAACAGAGTGTCTACCAGATGCAACCACAATACAACAAGCTATCAACCTGCCTCATCTTCTGTCCCCACAGCAACCCTAGAACCTGGTGTTACTGTCATCGCCACTTCACTCATTCATTCAACAAGTATTTTCCGAGCACCTACTATGTGCTAGGCACTCTACAAGGTACTACAGGATTACCTTAGATCCCCATGACAACCTCCTAGGCTGGTATTACTATTGTCCCCATTGTTCTCATTCAGGCATTGAATATTTATTGACCACCTACTATGAGCTAGACATGCTACCAAGAACTTATATACTTACATTAATTTATATCCTCATGGAATTCCATAAACATGGTATTACTATTATCTCCACTTCATTCATCCAACAAATATTTCCTGAGCACCATCCATGTGCCAAGCACCCTGCATACAAATCTAAACAAACAGAAATGACCCCTGCCCGTATGGAGCTTGTCCACCGCAGTAATCATCAGTAATACCTGCCAAGATTCTGTACTATTAATACCTAGCTCTGTTCTAAGTGCTTTACACAAATTACCCTATTTAATCTTCATCCGCACCTCACAAGGCAGGTCAAAGTATTATAGCATCCCTGTTTTGCAGTTAAAAGAAACTGGGGACCAGAGATTAAATGATTTGTTCAAGGTCCCACAGCTAACAGTGGTGGAGACAGGATGTGAGTCCCAGAGAGTCAGACTCCAGAGAGACATGCATCAAATAATCACACAAACGAATGCAAAACTGCAACTTCTGGGCCTTGATATGTGTCCTGAAGGTAGAGAAATATTACCAATGAGACAAAGTCAGCACATGGGGGCTGATCTGGTGTACTAAAGTCAGAGAAGCTCCCCTGAGAAAGACAGTCAAGCTGGTGCCTGAAAGATGAGTAGAGGACAGCTAAGTAATGAGGAAAGGCAAGGCATTCCCAGAAGACAGCAGCATGTGCAAAGACTTGTAGAAAAACGCACGGCAAACTCCAGGATCCCAGAGGGGACCTGAGCAGTCTACACTGAAGGCTGTGCAAAGTCTACACTGCAGGCCACATATTTTGGTATTCATTCTAAGGGCAAGAAAAAGTACTGAGAGACTCTAAACAAGCTATCAAATAACTTATTTCCCAGAGGCACAAAGATGAGCCCCAACTCAACATACAGGCAAGGAAAGAAACCAACACAGAGTCCTGGGATGATAGACCAAGCCTGGCTTTCAACACAGATGCATTCGGGTCAAAATTCTGAAACACAAGCTTTAAGCAGGAGAAGAAGAAAGGTCACCATGTAGCAATGGGAGCTTTAGCCAAGGACTCCACTCAAAGTTTCAGCCATGTGCAGAGATAAGGTGTTTACAAAGCCCGATAAGGCAGCACACTCTCCTGGAGTATTTTCCATCCAAGGCTGGGTGTGCTTTTTAAAAAATACTGTATCCTGGCAGGGTGTGGTGGTTCATGCCTGTAGTTCCAGCACTTTGGGAGGCCAAGGTGGGCAGATCACTTGAGGTCAGGAGTTGGAGACCAGCCTGGCCAACATGGTAAAGCCCTGTTTCTACTAAAAATACAAAAATTAGCTGAGAGTGCTGGCTCACAACTGTAGTCCCAGGTACTCAGGGGGCTGAGGCAGGAGAATCACTTGAAACCAGGAGGCAGAGGTTGCAGTGAGCTGAGATCCCACCACTCCACTCCACTCTGGGGACCCTGTCTGTATCTGGGCCATATCCTCACCAGGGATTCTGAATAATCTGGTTTGGGGTGCAACTAGGGCCCTGAAACTGTTTTTGTTTTAAACATCCACATTCTTCTTGGAAAAGTAGCTGGGCAGGAAAAATGCAAGGTAAGTCAAGACCATTGTGTCACACTGAACAAAAAGGAAACTAAGCATAAACAGGATTGTTACAAGGCCCAAGAGCCAAGCAGAAATGGGACTGCAGGCTAAAAAAAAAAGACAATTTGAGCTTGGACAAGGAGAGTAAGTGCAATGGACTGAAACACACCATGTATTTTTGGTTTGTTTGTTTGAGATGAAGTCTTGCTCTGTCTAACAGGCTGGAGCACAGTAGTGTGATCTTGGCTCACTGCAACCTCCATCTTCTGGGTTCAAGCAATCCTCCCACCTTAGCCTCCCAAGTGGCTGGGATTACAAGCATGAGCCAAGACACTGGGCTAATTTTTGAATTTTTAGTAGAGATGGGGTTTCACCCTGTTGGTAACCAGGCTGGTCTTGAACTCCTGACCTCAAGTGATCCACCCATCTCAGCCTCCCAAAGTGCTTGGATTACAGAAATGAGCCACTGCACCTGGCAAAAAACCTCCATTTTTACTTAAGGTTTTAATAATTAATTTCACATTATAATGTGAAAAGTAATGAGTCTCTAGCAGTCTTATCCCAAAAACTGGGGCTGATTATAAAGTACTAGTTTGCTCAGTCCCATTTTCCTTCAAATCACCTATTTTGAGTAAATACACTAGTTTCATTTTCCACCCCTGTATAGGGATGGTAAATACTACTAGGAAAAAAAACATAATTAGCACCAGTACAATTTTAAGGTTTCCAACTTGAGTGTAAGCATTGCTTTGTAATTGTTTTTTACCCATCCCAGGTTACAATCTCCTTTTACCCCAAAATGAAATCTCAAACGTCCTCCATTTTGAATAAAACCCATGCTGGCCCCTCAGTGGAAAACTTCAACCATGAATTATGGGTCTCTTCACTTTATCTTCACACCACTGATTTCTGTCGCACTGACTGTGCTTATTACCATGTATGTCTAGCATTAGACTGGCCTCCTAGGAAAGAGGAACTCACATTCATTTCAGTCCTGAGGGCAAAACTCCAAAGTGTAATTAAGGAAAGAAAGAACTCCAATTCAAGGCCAGGCGCGGTGGCTCAAGCCTGTAATCCCAGCACTTTGGGAGGCTGAGGTGGGTGGATCACCTGAGGTCTAGAGTTCCAGACCAGCCTGGCCATCATGGTGAAACCCCATCTTAAAAAAAAATAAAATATAAATAACAAGAAATCTATTATATACTAACATAAGTAACACTTTAATTAAAAATAACTGTTTTCCAAAACAAATTTTAAAAAATGAGTGAGAAGAGTGGCACTGTTGGACATTTTTGGAAATCTCCTTTATTCGGGAGACAGCTTGGTTCTCTTATCTGCTTTTGCACTCAATCTGTTGCAACACTGCATTTCATGTGGCCTCTGAAAAAGCCTATCGTACACTTGTGAGAGAATGAGCCTGAGGCAAAAAATCACCAAGTGTTACTATGAAAATAGTTTTGACCTGGCCAACACCCTGAAAGGGTCTCAGGAAACCAGGAAGAGAAGAGGCAGGCAAATTCCTGTATACACAATCACCTGATTTGTGACCAAGGAAGCTCTACAGAGCAGGAGGGGATGCCCTTTTCAAGACATGTAACTAAACAACATCATCACTGTCATCATCATGTCATCTAGGAAAACAAACTGACCCCATCTCACACCACACACACAAAAATTCCAGAGATTGTTGATTGAAATGTGAAAGGCAAACGATAACAGAAAATAATGTAGCTTGGGCCGGGCGCGGTGGCTCAAGCCTGTAATCCCAGCACTTTGGGAGGCCGAGGCGGGTGGATCACGAGGTTGAGAGATCGGGACCATCCTGGTCACCATGGTGAAACCCCGTCTCTACTAAAAATACAAAAAATTAGCT
>CAUYOR010165343.1:0-23980 GCA_963573925.1 Callimico goeldii | reverse complement strand
AAGTGTTTGGTACTCCTTATGCAGGTTCTCCATGTATTTCTGTAGCGCTTTAGGCTTCCAGAGCATCTTGGTGCCTTGATGACAATATCTCCTGGACCAATTCTTACTTAGCAGGTGATGAAGAATGCACTTTCCGTTTTGTCTAAACACCTGCATCCTTGTGTCAAGATGTATCTGTCCAAATTGATGAGAATGGAGCTGGATGTGACAGTGGAGGGAACCATTAAGAGATGGACATCTAAAAAGCCAAACACGCAGGTGTCGACTCATCTCAGCATCTGAAATACAATAAACACACAGGTGTCGATTCTCTCAGCATCTGAAATACAATAAACACAGACTTTTAAAAAATCAGCTGTAAAAATACATGCATAATAAAGCCGGAAGGAACATCAAGAAATCTTGTTTCATTTACTGTCTCAGCCAGCTCCAGTCTTAAAATTCAGCTGCCTACAAAAAGAAAATAATTCTTCAAATGCATGAATAATGTATTAAAATAAATAAAAACACATCCTGGCCAACATGGTGAAACCCTGTCTCTGCTCAAAATACAAAAATTAGCTGAGTGTGGTGGCACGTGCCTGTCATCCCAGCTACTAGGGAGGCTGAGTTAGAAGAATCACTTGAACCTGGGAGGCGGAGATTGCAGTCAGCTGAGATTGCCGCACTGCACCCCAGCCTGGCGGTACAGTGAGACTCTGTCTCAAAAAAATAAATAAAAATAAAAACAGCACTGCTTCCTACCTGCTCAACATATGTAATTAACTAAAGCATATGAGTAGGAGCTCAACTAACAAATATATCAACCAAATGAGTTAAATCAGGTATTTTCTAGAAAGTATCCAGAATCTAGAATTGAGTGTATAAACAAGCTCTTGACAGCAATGAAAACATACGAACTTAAGGTGGTTTAAAGAGTCATATTCTAAAGTTTGAAGAAAATATTATTATTATCTTATATAATTCTTTAATTTTAAGGATCTAGATGTCCAAGGAAGTCAAGTAACTTAATCTATTTAGTCGGCTGGATAGAGACAGAGCTGGTATTAGAATATAAGCTGTCTCTTCAGGACTTTTCACTCTCAATTCTGCAATCACTTTTCAAAAGTGCTTCCCTTTCAGCGAGATCCTAAAGGAAGAATAATTCAAGTATTAACAGACCTAGAAAGTAGGGCTGGTGAAAAGCAGACAGTTGTGACAATTAAGTGAAAAAAGCAAGGGACAAAATAGAATCTCAATTACATTTAAAAACTATTCTACAAAATGTGGAATACATGTTACAAGAAAAGCACATAGAGTATTTTTTATAAAGAAAGTTAAATTAGAAACATACCAAAATGTGCCAGGCACAGTGGCTCTCACCTGTAATCCTAGCACTTTAGGAGGCCAAGGCAGGCGGATCATCTGAGTTCAGGAGTTCAAGACCAGCCTGGCAACATGGGAAAATCCCGTCTCTAATAAAAATACCTTAAAAAAATTAGCCAGGCGTGATGGCACGTGCCTGTGGTCCCAGCTACTTGGAAAGCTGAGGCAGGAGAATTGCTTGAACCTGGGAGATGGTGGTTTTAGTGAGCCAAGATGGCACCACTGCACTCCAGCATAGGTGACAAAGCAAGACTCCGTCTCAAAAAAAAAAAAAAAAGAAACATACCAAAATGTTAATAAAATGATTTCTAGTTGTTAGATTATGAATATATTTTGCTTGCGATTTTTTCTACTTTTCAGTGTTTTCCAAGTCTCCTGCACATATAGCATGGATTACATTCACAATCAGAAAAAAAAGGTTAGTTTAAAAAATTACAGGTTATGTGAAATTGGCTGTGTACAATAATTATCTGTTCTCCTCCCCTCCAACAGAGATAATCAAGAGCTAACAAAAGCACACAATGGTCTTACTAAGAAAGAGAAAATATAGAGTTCCAAGGAAAACACTTTGCCCTTAAAACCCCGAGGTTCAAAGTTGAAATAAGGGTCAAGCCATGCACAGTAGCATGCACCTATTGTCCTAGCTACCCAGGAGACTGAGGCAGGAGGATCCCTTGAACCCAAATTCAAGGCCAGCCTGAGCAACATAGTGAGACTCCAACTCAAAAAACGAAGGGTCAAAATTTATCAAAATCAACCTTTACTGTCTCCAGTGATCCTACTATGCTAGGAGGTGCATTGATATATCAGGTCATTTGATCACTATAAGTGGGTTAACTTAGCATTATCACCTAGGAAATAAAATATTCAGAATGGTCTTTAAAATATTTTAAGTTTCCAGGGTTCTACCGATAGATTTTAGGATACTGCATCACATTATTAAAAGAAATGTGGAAGAGAGCACCAATGGCCAGCTGTCACAAACGTTACACTCCTTCGCTCCAATATTTCAAGCATGTTAGAGAAAGTGTCCACTTGCTAACAGGCAGAATAAAGACTAATAAATACATGTCTGTACGAATACTTATTGCTAAAATTTCCATTTTAGGAACAACAGTAGAATGAATAACTTTCAAGGTCATGAATCTTAACATTAAAGAAAAAAAAACCCCAAGATGTTTACTCTCCAAGATTAACTACACCTGAGAACAGCACAGCTTCGCCATTACCGATCACTGTGACAGTGTTACTCTGATGCTTTAGGGAACGTTCCGAGCGTCGGCAGGTCAGAAGTGACAGCCCGCGGGGCAGCAGCACAGGCAAACCATGCTGTGTAACTCAGTATATGGAGTGATTCCATAAAGAGGCAATACGGGAGGCGGCGGGGAAGATCAGGAGAGAACTGTGAGTACCTAAGAAAAAGAAGAATGGAAGTTAGCTCTCTTTACTGAGGCCGGAACCTTCCGAGACCCGCCACATTTCAGCCTGACAAACCCGAGAGCACGTTCACTTCCTGGTTCACTTCTTCCGGGTTAACACAGGCTCCCGGCCCCTCCTCCGCCACTACCGCTCTCCGGAGGAGTAGTCCTCGAGCATGCGAAACAATGGACTAAAAAGACATAACTGAGCTAAATGAGAAAAATGAAAAAAGCGAGAATGAAATTGTCCTGAGACTACCGCCCTCGCGCCGTACTTATCCAGATCGCGAGCCCAGAGCGTGGGTACAGATGGTGGGATGGTAGGAGGGAAGGGCCAAGGCGGGAATAAACTACAACTTTCAGGAGCGACCACCAAAGAATCCTGGGAGTCGTAGTTTACCTTGCGGCAGCCTCCAACCCACTATCAGCCAAAGGTGGAGCTTTTGGTTTTCACAGTTAACTGCAAACCTAGAAGAGAGATTCTCTACGATTCTGATTAAGCGATCAAGATTTACAACATATTGCATGTGAAATTACAATTGCAATATATATCAGAAGCCCCTAAAGCACTGCTGTCTGATTTTTAAAAATATAAAAACTCCTTTTTTCATCATCCAAAAATTTACAGGAGCCTGGGTGTAGTTTCTATACTTTCAGCTTTTATTCCTTCAGAAAATACCTAATGAGAGTATATATTTTTTTTTGGAGACGGAGTCTTGCTCTGTTGCCAGCTGGAGTGCTGCCTCCACCTCCTGGGTTCAAGCGATTCTCCTGCCTCAGCCTCTGGAGTAGCTGGGACTACAGGCCTGTGCCACCATGCCCAGCTAATTTTTGTATTTTTAGAAAAGACAGGGTTTCACCATGTTGCCCAGGATGGTTTCGATCTCTTGACCTCGTGATCTGCCCGCCTCGTGATCCGCCCGCCTCGGCCTCCCAAAGTGCTGTGTTTACAGGCGTGAGCCACCATGCCGAGCCAAATTTGTATTTTAAAAGTAGTAACAGGGCCGGGCGCGGTGGCTCAAACCTGTAAACCCAGCTTGAGAGGCCGAGGCAGGCGGATCACCTGAGGTCAGAAGTTTGAGACCAACCTCACCAACATGGAGAAATCCCTCTCTAGTAAAAATTAGCAGGGCGTGCTGGCAGGCGCCTGTAATCCCGGCTACTAGGGAGGCTGAGGTAGGAGAATCGCTTGAACCCGGGAGGCGGAGGTTGCAGTGAGTGGAGATCGCGCCATTGCACTTCAGCCTGGGCAACAAGGGCAAAACTCTGTCTCAAAATAATAATAATAATAACAGGATCCAAAAATTAGGTGACTGTATATTTCCGCATTAGAGATTTTATAATGTTGCTTGCACATAGGGAATGTGGGGCCCAACCTAGATGCATAGCTTAGGAACCACTGATTAAGTGAAGAAGGAAAACTCCAGTTAATGAACAATCCCAGGAAAACGCAAGCATATTGTCCTCCTAATCCAGTGGGATCCAGCCCTTGGCTATCACATTTACAGTCTTTCTATCTCCATGCCTCAATTCTTCTTCCTGAAAGAAAAGGCAAAAAAAGTCCCATATTATTGACTTTACAGAATATTTTCTTAGATTAAAATCACATACATAGAAAGGAGAATTAGCTATATATGCAAAACAATATCTAACATTTATAACCAACTTCAACCTACCTGATTCTATGTACTGTGTATTAAATACTGTTCTAAATGGTTTTACCCTATTAATTCATTTAATTCTCATTAAAATGCTCATTTTGTGGAGGAGAAAATTAGGGCACAGAGAGCAAAAGTAACTTGTTGGAGGTGAAAAGCAGTAAGTGATAGAGCCAAGATTCAACTGAGGCCTTAATTCAACTGTGGTCTTAATGATCCGTGGCTCCTAAGCTCTGACACAGGGCCTCCTTGCTCCAAAAAAAGGAAAGAAAACATTCAATCACGTATTCAACAAATACTGAACATCAGTTATGAGCTATTCACTGTTCTAGGGATGAGAATTTAGCAATGAGCAGAAAAGACAAAAACCTTTGCCCACATGGAACTTATGTTCCAGTACGGGAAAAGTTCCAAAGCATCTACATTAAGTCATTCTCCTAAATTATCTAAAATGTTCTTTAATTCTTTATTTTGATTTGTGTATTGAGTTATATAACTTGAGTAAAAAATATATATACATAGCTTTATTCTCCTTAAAAAATTAGTCTTACTGCTATGGACTGAATTGTTTTACTCATAATCATGTTCATATTACTAACATTTATTTTTAAAATTCATACATCGAATCATTAACCCCTCCAATACATGTGACTCTATCCGACACAGGACCTTTAACGTGATTAAGGTTACATGAAGTCATAAGGGTAGAGCTGAAAGAATAGGATTAGCGCCTTCCTAAAAAGAGACACCAGAGATCTTGCTCACTCTCCCTGCTCAAATAAAGAAGAGGTTATGTGAGTACTCTGGGAGATAGTAGCCACCTACAAGCCAAGAGTAGAGATATCCGACTGAAACCTACCTTGTTGCCACCTTGATCTTAGACTTCCCGGCCTCCCAAGAGGCTGAGAAACAAATTTCTGTTGTTTAGGCCACCCACTCTTTTTATTTTATTTTTTTAATAGAGATGGGGTCTCACTATGTTGACTAGGCTGGTCTCAAACTCCCAGCCTCCTAAAATCCTGGGATTACAGATGCGAGCTACCATGCCTGACCCAGTCTGTTTTATTGTTATGGCAGTCCAAGCTGACTAAGACACATATGTTGAAATTTATTGAGATAGTAAGTCTTCACTTAATGTCGTCGATAGATTCTTGGAAACTGCCACTTTAAGCAAAGGGATGTATAAGGAAACTAACTTTACCATAGGTTAATTGAAATGAACAAGAGTTAAGTTCCTATGGTATACTTCTGGTCACAAAAATATCACCAAACTACTAAATAAAGATCAAACACTTCTAATACTAAACACTGAAATAAATGTAAGCCACATACACATGTAAGAAAGAACAGTAACAACGAGTAAGATAATTAATTCCCCAATTATTCCAGTTCAGTGTGGTGAGTGGCAGGAGCCTCCCCTGGCAGCTCAGGATGCAAGGCATGAACCCACCCTGAACAGGCCACCATCCATGTCAGGGCACACTCTCACTCACAACCCACACTCACTCACACTGGGACCATGTAGACATGCCAGTTCAGCTCACATGCAGAAAATCCACGCAGATATGGGGAGAATATGCAAATTCCATACAAATCTTTGTCATTTCTTTTTCTCCTTAGTGAGAGTTTGAATTTTGTATTAAAGAGCTAAAGAATTCCTAATTTTACTTTTTTCGTAGTAAAATATAACTGATTAAAATTCCAACCCATTGCCAGCCTTCACATCATGGGATGTCTCAAGAGCTGTGGTCAAGCACCTAAACCCCAGGAGACCAGAAAGCCATGTGCAGAGAAGCAGAGAACCAGGTGTTCCACAACCTTGGACATTCTCTGGGGAGCCAGACAGGGTGGCTGTAGATACTGGTTCCAGGCTAAGTTGAAATATCTGGTCCCATCTGGGAAATTTTGAGAAGCACTGAAGCAACATAAAATCCAAGCACACAGCCGTGACATCCTATGACTGGTAGCACACTATGAAGATGCATGTGGCTTTCTGGTCCCCTGGGGATTACGTGCTGTCTGGTCTCCTGGGGTTTAGGTGCTTGACCACAGCTCTTGAGACATCCCATGATGTGAAGATTGGCAATGGGTTGGAATTTTATTAAGATAAATTTTACAATAAAAAAAGTAAAATTAGGAATTCTTTAGCTGTTTAATACAAAATATAAACTCTCGCTGAGGAGAAAAGGAAATGACAAAGATTTTTCTATTTGTATTCTTATAAACAAGAAAAGGCAGGCTGGGCACTGCGGTACTTGTAATTCCAGCACTTTGGGAGGCTGAGGTGGGCCTATCACTTGAGTCCAGGACCCTGTCTCTTCAAAAAATACAAAAATTGGCCAGGCAGGGTGGCACATGCCTGTAGTCCCAGCTATTCTGGAGGCTGAGGTGGGAGGATCACTTGAGCCTGGGAGCTCTAGGCTGCAGTGAGCCATGATTGTACCTCTGCACTCCAGCCTGGGTGACAGAGTGAGGTCCTATCTCAAAAAAGAAAGAAAGAAAGGGAAGGAAGGAGGGAGGGAGGAAAGGAGGGAAGGAAGGAAGGAAAGAGAAAGAAAGAAATGGAAAGAGAGAGAGAAAAGGTAGCCATTTCTTATTTTCATATATTCATCGCTGGCTCTGAGTTTTCTCACCTTGAAACAAATGCTAGGAAATGCGCCACCTTCTGGCACTATTTAAAATAAATTCCTCTCAAATTTTTTCAGAGTCAGGGACTTCTAAGAGGCCTTGAAAAGTCAATCTATCTTTTTCTGCTTTAAAAGACAAACAGGCCTCCCTCAGCCGCAGCCACGGTGAGTAGCAGTGGCAGAGACTGAATGCAGTTCGGGAGACCGTGGACGGGATGCTGAATAAACTGTGTTGTGCACCTGCCTTTTGACTTTGAGCCATCAGATGAGGTGTGGAATTTTCCACTGTGATGTCATGTGGGTGCTTAAAAAGTTTCGGATTTTGGAGCATTTCACTTTTCAGATTTTGGGATTAGGAGTGTTCAACCTGTGTTAGTCACACGTTCTGCTTGAGATTTCAAGAATTTTGAATACTAGCTTAGATATGGAAACTGTCTATTTGTGTACAGCTTTGGGAACAAGGAATTAAGCTTTATCTTTGGTTATTACAGAGCTTCACAAGGCAACTGAAGTACTGAAGGTGAAAACACGTGTTTCACTGTATGTTGGAGAAGGACTTCCAAAATTAATATGAAAATGGAATGGGACAAGAAAAATTGCATTTGAATTAAGGCTGCTGAAAATATGACGAGCTGACTTTCCGGAGAAATTCTGATGAGATATGTCAAGCTCTGCAAGAGGATTTGAAGATTGCATTGTAGTCTAGAATGTATGATGAAATTACTGCATGGAGCAGTGTAGAAAAATTTCCTTTTTAAAAGAATGATAAAGCCATAGCTTTATAAATCAGTGGGAAGTGGCTTGCAGAGAGAACTATCAGATGTGTTTACATCACATCTTACCCATGGTTCTAATGCTTTGGCATGCTGTGCTCATATTTATGTATTCCTTATTCATAGCTCTGATGGCTTTAATGTTCTAAGCAGTCTATCAGATGTGTACATCTGCTGTGCCTGGTTAAAGTATAGGGGAACCCATCAGTAGTAATGAGTAGTAGTTACGACTCGTTGACATTTCCATTATAAATGGAAATTGATTTTTGAATTGTTTATGCATTATAACTGGATTTATATTGTATCGGGCTGAAAGTTGACAGGATTTCAGCCACTATTTGGGAATTGTGATTTAGATTCATTATGTGTATCAGAATCTTGTTTTTTTAAAATAAGAGCATGGAAAACATTTCCTGTAATCTGCTCTTTAACAAAGAATATTTAGTTTTTTAAACAGTTTGTTGGGCAGCTAATGGTGTGAACCAGGTCATTTTTGTATTGAGTAAAAAATTAAACTTTTAGAAACTTGGATTTAAAAAGTAACGACAATGCTCAGGTTAGTATTATTTGTAATTTGAATCATTTATAACTAATGAGAATGTAGTTGAGAATGTTTTCTTAAAATTTTATACTATAAACGGAGGCCTAAAAAAATAGTGTGTGACATGAAACATAGCAAACATGCAAAATTTCTTTTTATTTTTGTTACATAAAAGTAATTTGAGTGGTTACTTAATAAATCTGGAATGGTTAATACATTATTAAATGGGTGATGTGTTTCAAAAGATATTTGCTATTTTTTGAAGAAATAAGGATTTCTAGTCATTAAACAACACTTAATTAAATGATCAAATGTTCTATTTTAGGAATCATAAGTATGGCGCTTTTTTTTAACCTTCTTAACATCTTGATATCAAGGATTGTAAGTATGGCTTTTCAGAATTACTTTGTGTGTCATTATTTTTGCCCTTAAAATTTTGACTCATCCAAGTAAATATTCAAAAATAAAATTTAGAAAACGTAGAATAGTATTGATTCTGTTCCTATAACAGAATCTCCGTGGAGTTTTTGTTGCAAAACTAATATGGATTTAATCTGATTTTATTATTTCTTAAATTTTAGATTTTTTAAGGTAACATTTAAATGATTGTGCAAGCATTCACTCTAGTAGCATATTTTGTTTTTCAGACAAGCTGAAGTGGTTTTAAGAAGATTTAGTAATATTTAAATAGAAACCTTCTCTGCTATTTGTTTTAAATCTAGAGTTGTATCATTTTGACTTTTTAAATGCCTGCCATCTTTACCAAGGGAACTGGAAGGTCTTTTACTGGTAGAACAGGTTGAGGAGACAGTAAGAATTTGTGAAAAGTCATTGGATTGACGATAGACACTACAAATACTATGTGTTTTTTTTAAATGTTTTTTTAAAATGTTTTTTTAAAAATGTAAACATATCTTTTTAATGCATACTTAAGTAATATTTAAGAAACTAAACAAAATAATGATACAATTGCAGCGTTGTACTTGTCAATGACAAAATAAAACCATTTTGGTAGTTAAAAAAAAAAGGAAAAAGAAAAACAAAGGCAGGGCAAAAACGAATTAATCCTGAAGACTCCCTTTTTTTCCCCTAATCTAGTATTAGGCTAGGTTGAAGTCAGCTTCATTTTAACAAGGTCATTTAATGTTGTCTCCTACAACTTCTTAGTAATTTTATCTCCATCTATCATTCTAAATAAATATGTATTTTAAATCCTTTATGTGTTTTCAGTTGTACATTCTCAAATTTGCATTTCAATAAATTCTATTTTTTTCATCATTTTTCCTTTGCAGTGGTCTTCCAATATCTTTTTTTTTTCCCCCATGGACCCATGTCACAGAAACCAATACATTTTTTTTAAAGATAGTGGTCTTACTCTGTTGCCCAGGCAGGAGTGCAATTCCTCCTTTTTGGAATTACTGAAAGAAAAGACTCTTTAAGTCTTTCTTTCTTTTCTTTTTTTTTTAAGACAGGCTCACACTCTGTTGCCTAGGCTGGAGTGTGGTGGCACGAACCCAACTCACTGCAACCTCTGCCTCCCGTGTTCAAGCAATTCTCCTGCCTCAGCCTCCCCAGTAGCTGGGATTACGGGTGCCTGCCACCACGCCCGGCTAATTTTTGTATTTTTAGTAGAGATGGGGTTTTACCATGTTAGCCAGGCTGGTCTCGAACTGCTGACCTCAAGTGATCTGCCCACCTTGGCTTTCCAAAGTGTTGGAATTACAGGTGTGAGCCACTGTGCTTGGCCTTCAAATAGCCTTTATAAGCATTAAACTGTTTTCCAATTTAAAATCTACATTGAGAAATACAATGAAATCTGTATTTTGGGTATGAATCTAGATGTATATCTTTTTCTTTTTGCATTTATTACAAAAATTTCAAGGACTGGGCATGGTGGTTAACACTAGTAATCCCAGCACTTTGGGAGGCCGAGGTGTGTGGATTGCTTGAAGCCAGGAGTTTGAAACCAGCCTAGTCAACATGATGAAACTCCATCTTTGCTAAAAATACAAAAATTAGCCGAGCATGGTGGTGCGTGCCTGTAATCCCAACTACTCAGGAGGCTGAGATACGAGAATCATTTGAACCTGGGAAGTGGAGGCTGCAGTGAGCTCTCACGCCACTGCACTCCAGCCTGGGTGACAGAGGAAAATAAAAACAAAAACAAAGCAGAAAAAACATAGCGGGACCTTGTCTCTTAAGAAAATAAAAGCTTTTTAATATTATCTAATATCTGGTCAGTGTTCAAATTTCCCTGTGTCAGATTTTTTTCCCTTTTTCGTGGCATTTTGCCTGTTCATATCATTGTTCAAATAAAGTACATACATTGCAATTGGTTGTTATACTGTTGGTTTATTTTAATCTTTAGATTCTCCTTCCCTCCTTTTTTTTTGCCTTGAAATGTGTTTGTTGAAGAAACTGGATCCTTAGCCCTGAGGAGTTTCACACACTTAGGGTTTTCCTAGTCTTGCAGTATATCATGTCTCCTTTGTTCCCAGTACCTCCTGCAAACTGGTCTAGAAACTTGATCAGATTCAGGTTTAAATTGTTTTTGGCAAAACTCCTTCATAGCTGTGGTTATGCTCTGTAGTTATGTGGACTTTGCTTCGGGGAGTCTCTTAAAAGTTGTGTCTTTTAAGATGCTATTAGAAGCTCTTAATTGCCTCGATCCATTTTTTTCACTAGGTGTGGCAAAATGGTGAAATTTTATTACTCCTTCTTCATTGATCAGCTAGAACCTCTACAAAGAGAAACTTTGCTTATCAGCTGTTTATTGACTCTGCTTTGTTATCTTTAAAAGGAAAAATGAAAACTTTGCTAAAGCGTAAAGGTGATCAAAAGTCAGACACTGTGGCTCACACCTGTAATCCCAGCACTTTAGGGAGCCAAGGCAGGAAGACTGCTTGAACTCAGGAGTTGAGACCAGCCTGGGCAACATGACAAGACTTTATCCCTACAGATAAAAAAGTTAGACTCGTGTGGTTATGCATGCCTGTGACCCCAGCTACTTGGGAGGCTGAGATGGGAAGATCACTTCAGCCTGGGAGGTCAAGGCTACAGTGAGCTGTGATCGCACTACTGTACTGCATTCCAGCCTGGGTGATAAGAGTGAGACACTGTTGCAAAAAAAAAAAAGAAAAAATGATTAATTTTAAAAAAAAAAAAATAAAAAATAAAGATTAAATTTAAAAGCTTGCTTTCTGAAACAATTTCTAAGATTTCCAATTTTTATTTTAAGATTAAAATAATTTTATTTTTAATTTTGTAGAGAAGGGATTTCACTATGTTGCCCAGGCTAGCCTTGAACTCCTGGGCTTGAATGATCAACCCGCCTCAGCCTCCCAAAGTGCTGTGTTTACAGGCATAAGCCACCACACCTGCTCAGACTTCAGCCCATTCCAAACTCCTCAGGGAGATGAATTTGAGATGAAGTTGAAATTACAATGATCTGCAATTCCAAAATCCCAAAAGCTCTGAAAAATCTTATTTGCAATTCAAAACTCAAAATCTCTAAAAATTTAAGTTTTTTTTATAACTTCTTCTGTGGGCAAATTTGACCTAACCTGAACATTTGGCAGGCAAACCTGACATGGACTGATGTGAATTACTTAAATCTCTTTATTTGTCCTACTTGATGTAAAAGCTCATATATTTTACTGAAGAAATATTAACGTATGGGGTTGCAGAGTGCTGCCCCAGGTCTGCTGAGGTGTTATGCAATGTTCAGAATATGCATTAACCTTCCTAAACCCCAAATATTCTGAATTTTGAAATATATTTGGTCCCAGTATTTCAGATAAGGGACTATGAACTGTAATAAAAATATAGTAGTTAACTTTCATTGAGTACTTATTCTCTGTCAGATAATGCTCTAAATGTGTTAGATTTAACTCACTTAATCTTCACAACAAACCTATGAAGTAGGTTCAATTGCAATGCTTCTTTTAGGAAACTGAGGCCAGCATGGCCAAATGAATTGCTCAAGACTGTGCCCAAGGGACAGTCTAATGGCCAAAAGGATTTGAACTACAACAGCTGGGTTGCACTGTGACCTTGCATCTGCCCCTGTATTCTGTATCTCACTAAATGGCACCATTATTCTCCCAGCTCTCAATGATGTGACTCCAATCTTGCTTATTTCTCTGTCATGATGTAACCATAGAAGCTCCATTGCCTGATGCACACGGCAAGTCAATATGCTGAGACCCTGGGTTGTAGCAGAGAAAGAGGTTTAATCACCGGGCCCCTGAATAAAGAGATAGGAGGAAATCTCAAATTCATTTACCTGAGGAGTTTGGGGCTGAAGTTTTTAAGGGTTTTGGAATGGGCCGAAGTTTGAGCACTGCTGATGGTCAGAGTGCAGGGTGAAGTCATGGGAGAGGGAGATGAAGAAACTATGTTCTTGCTGGGCGCTGTGGCTCATGCCTATAATCCCAGCACTTTGGGAGGCCGAGGTGGGTGGATTACCTGAGGTCAGAAGTTTGAAACCAGCCTGACCAACATGTTGAAACCTCATCTCTACTAAAAATACAAAAAATTAGCTGGGCATGGTGGTACATGGCTGTAATCCCAGCTACTCAGGAGGCTAAGGCAGGAGAATTGCTTGAACCTGAGAGGCAGAGCTTGCGTGAGCAGAGATTGTGCCACTGCACTCCAGCCTGGGTGACAGAGAGTCCATCTCAAAAACAAAACAAAAAAAGAGGCCAGGCATGCTGGCTCACACCTGTAATCCTAGTACTTTGGGTGGCCAAGCGGGCAGATTGCCTGAGCTCAGGAGTTCAAGGTCAGCCTGGGCAACAGCCTGGGCAACCCCATCTCTAATAAAATACAAAAAATTAGCTGGGCTTGGTGGCAGATGCCTGCAATCTCAGCTAATTGGAAGGTTGAGAAAGGAGAAAGGCTTGAATCTGGGAGGAGGAGGTTGCAGTGAGCTGAGATCACACTACTGCACTCCAGCCTGGGCAACAGAGCAAGACTCTTGTCTCCAAAAACAAAAAGAAACTATATTCTCACACTGATTCAGTTCTGTGGGCATCTTCAAACTGGTTGGCATCAGCTATTCCACTGAAATTCAGGATCTGAAAACCATTCAAAGCAATTCTTAAACAAATTTCTTATTATTATGACATCAGAGATCTATAGGAACAATGGGGATGTAAATTAATCCTTAAACAAAAGCCTTATGATTCTAACATCAGAAATCCTATTGATAACAGGAATTGAGAAGAAACCAGTTACACAGATAATAAGGGTATGGGAGTAACCAAACACTATTTCATATTTGACAATGCTTCCTGTATAATTTTTATACCAAATAAGCCAAATTATGTCATTTTTGGACTTTAGGGAAACTAATATCTTAAAGGATTAATTAGGTAAAAAAAGACATAATTTATAATTTGATTTTAGAAAGTGTGTCAAATATCAAAGGTTTAAAAACACTTGATATTACAGGTAATTGTAAAATAAGTCATTCCCAGGAGGCTGAGGCAGGAGAATTGCTTGAACCTGGGAGGTGGAGATTGCAGTGAGCAGAGATCACATCACTGCACTTTATCCTGGTTGATAGTGAGACTCTGTCTCAAAAAAGAATAAAGAAAGAAAGGAAAAAGAAATATTTCCTTTAGACCTTTAAGTAGACATTTTAGCATCGGGCTACAGCAAACAGAACTTAAGGGGAAAACAAAACTTATATGAACTGAAAATGAGTTGAAGAAGTGTGTTACTATTTCATGCCCTTTAAAAGGGGAGAGAAATAACCAAAAATGACAAGATGTAATAAAAGTTGAACTTTGTGTTAAACAAATTAAAATTTATTTTTATTTTTATTTTTTGAGACAGATTCTCGTTCTGTAGCCCAGGCTGGAGTGCAGTGGTGTGATTTTGGCTGGCTGCAACCTCCACTTCCTGGGTCCCTGTTCAAGCAATTCTCCTGCCTCAGCCTCCTAAGTAGGTGGGATTACATGAACATACCACCATATCCAGCTAATTGTTATATTTTGTTTTTAGTAGAGATAGGGTTTAACCATGTCGGCCAGGCTGGTCTTGAACTCCTGACTTCGTGATCCACCTGGCTTGGCTCCCAAACAGCTGGGATTACAGGCATGAGCCACCACACCTAGCCAAATTAAAATCTCTTATAAATTAATCCCTTAAGAAAATTAATTTTATTGTTCTAACCAATTATTTAGTGTATAAGTGTTTTCTTTTTTTACATCAAGCCCAATCTCTAGAGAAACCATTATAATTTATCTTTAATTTTAGACAAGTTAATCATAAGAAAGTTTTTGTTTTTTTCCTTATAAATCCTCTTATTGTGACTTACACAGACCATTTATGACATGCTTGGACTTTCTGGTTTGTCACGAACATCTTTTTTTTTTTTTTAGACAACCAGTCATTTCATTCTAGGATTAAATTTACCATAAAAGATTCTTTCTTATATAAAGTTATTTCTCTTTAAGCTTTCTTACCAAAAACAAAACCTCTTTATTTTTATAACTTTCTTTACATCTCTCTTATTTCCTGGTTCCTTTTATCTTGTTTTGCACATAACCTTTAAATAAACTTTGAATTGGACAAAAATTGTTCACTTTAAAACAAGAACACACTGCATTTTAGAATGTTTTCCTACAATATATTTTTATTAGAAAATACCCAGATAACAAAATATCTATTATTTAATATAATTTCAGATTCTAAATTATGATGAGTTTTTACCTAATTATTTATGTTAGTTATGAAAACTGTGATAATCATGATTTAAAGTTATGAAACTGCCATTGCAAAGTTACAATTAAGACAGTGAAAAAAATCTGATCTAACTGACTCCATCTTGCTTCTAACCTCCAATCTGTCCTTGTTCATTCCTGGACATAGGCCAAACTAACTTTGGGAAAACTTAGTTTATAGTTTAGCTTTGAAACAAAAATAACAGTCCTTTCCCAAAACAAACCTTACTGCCTGTGGACTAGACTGCTTAAAGCCACACGATTAGAAGTTATGGCAATCTTACTAAATTCAAGATGTAGCTATTTTCATTAAACCAATATCAATGTCCCATTTACTAAAAATTACATAAGCAAAGATCATTCTGTCTTGGGCTAGGTTTATAGTTTTGTAACCCCTATGCCAAATTTTGAAACTATAGTATTTGGCAAGGATAATTATAAAATTGCTTAATAAATGCAAACAAAAATTTATGTTGGCAATTTTTGAGATATTTCTATTATTAGTTTACCAATAATTTTAAAGCTAACTTATTTATTGAAGATTTTACTTGGGCCAGACGTGGTAGCTCATGCCTGTAATCCCAGCACTTTGGGAGGCCAAGGAGGGCAGATCATGAGGTCAGGAGATTGAGACTATCTTGGCCAACGTGGTGAAACCCCGTCTCTACCAAAATACAAAAAATTAGCCAGGCGTGGTGATGCCTGCCTGTAGTCTCAGCTAATTGGGAGGCTGAGGCAGGGGAATTGCTTAAACCTAGGAGGTGGAGGTTGCAGTGAGCCGAGACTATGCCACTGCACTCTGGCACAGCGACAGAGCAAGACTCCATCTTTTTTTTTTTTGAGATGGAGTTTTGCTCTTGTTACCCAGGCTGGAGTGTAATGGCGCAATCTCGGCTCACCGCAACCTCTGACTCCTGGGTTCAGGCAATTCTCCTGCCTCAGCCTCCTGAGTAGCTGGGATTATAGGCACGCGCCACCATGCCCAGCTAATTTTTTGTATTTTTAGTAGAGATGGGGTTTCACCATGCTGAGCAGGATGGTCTCGATCTCTTGACCTCATGATCCACCCACCTCGGCCTCCCAAAGTGCCAGGATTACAGGCTTGAGCCACCGTGCCCGGCCAACTCCATCTTAAGAAAAAAAAAGATTTTACTTAAGTTATGCAGACTTGAAAGAGTATTTGACTAGTCTTTTTTCCTGATTAAAGTATTTGATTCACACATTTTTATTTTCTCAATTTAATTAATTAGAGCTCTTTTAGATATATTCAATAGTGAAACATTGTGTACGCAATACAAAAATACATAGACAGGAATGGTGATAGAAAGACACCTTACAGATTCATAAACAGCTTTTTTTCCTATCTTATACTTTCAAACTCTTGATAGCCTGTCTTACTATCCTAAGAAGTTGCTAGCTAAATAGCTATAGCTTTAAAGTTGCATAGTAAAGGAGACGACTCAGGTGAAAATCAAATAGCAAAATTTACATGATAAGGTATAGAGAGAAAAAGTCTGGTGTGCTAGAGGAAAATTAAAATGAACTTAATTGCCAACTAAAAATAAAATTATAGAAATTATAAAGGCCTATTATTATTTAAAAATTTTTAATTTAATTTTGTTTTTTTTGAGATGAAGTTTCACTTTTGTTGCCCAGGCTGGAGGGCAATGGTGTGATCTTAGCTCACTGTAACCTCCACCTCCCGAGTTCAAGTGATTCTCCTGCCTCAGCATCTTAAGAAGCTGGGATTATAGGCACATGCAACTATACCCAGCTAATTTTTTGTATTTTTAGTAGAGATGGGGTTTCACCATGTTGGCCAGACTGGTCTCGAACTGCTGACCTCAGGTGATCCATCTACCTTCCCCTCCCAAAATTCTGGAATTATAGGTGTGTGCCAGCATGCCCAGCCCAAAGCCCTTTTAAATACACACACACACACACACACACACACACACACACACACACACACACTGGAATTGTCTGAGTCATCAGAATCAACTAATTTGGAAAAACCTGATTCATCAAATGAATCTTTGGCAACAACAGGCTTTCACTGTGTTAGCCAGGCTGATCTCAAACTTCTGACCTTAGGTGATCCACCTGCCTTGGCCTCCCAAAATGCTGGCACTGCAGGTGTGAGCCACTGCACCCAGCCTAAGAACAGTTTTTGTCTTTTATTTTCACATTAAAAATCAGTCAGATTAGGCCCGGCATAGTGGCTCATGCCTGTAATCCCAGCACTTCGGTAAGCCAAGGTGGGCAGATCACAAGGTCAAGAGATCGAGACCATCCTAGCCAACATGGTGAAACCCTGTCTCTACTAAAAATACAAAAATTAGCTGGGCGTGGTGGCACGTGCCTGTAGTCCCAGCTACTCAGGAGGGTGAGGCAGGAGAATTGCTTGAACATGGGAGGCGGAGGTTGCAGTGAGCCGAGATTAAGCCACTGCACTCCAGCCTGGCGACAGAGCAAGGCTCTGTCTCAAAAAAAAAAAAAAAAAAGAAAGAAAATCAGATTTGCTTCAGGTTCGAAGAGTGTATTTATGTCAAATTAAATGAGTGTTAGCTGCACTTTGTTTTTTCCTAAATGGGAAAGGGTTAATAGACCATAATCACTTGCCCCTCCTTTGTACACAATTTGCATTTCTATGGACAAGAATCATTTGCATTATTATCAGTTTTTCAGGACTTATAGGAGTTGTAAAATGACTTAAAGGCAATTTACATAACATGACACCTCATAATTCACCCATTTCAAAGTCTTTAATAATTTTTCTTGACATTACTAATTTTTCTACCTAGATTGCATGCAAATCACTAATATTCTCTTCATCAAATCAGTTTTTTTTTTTTCAGAAGGTGTTTTACTCTGTTGCCCAGACTGGAGTGCAATGGCCTCCCGGGTTCAAGTGATTCTTGCGCCTCAGCGTCCTGAGTAGCTGGGATTACAGGCATGCACCAGTATGTCCGGCTAATTTTTGTATTTTTAGTAGAGACTGGGGTTTCACCATGCTGGCCATGCTGATCTCGAACTCCTGACCTCAAGTGATCCGCCTGCCTTGGCCTCCCAAAGTGCTGGGATTAGAGGTGTGAGCCACCACACCTGGCCAAATCAGTTCTTATTAAATACCTACCATGTGCCAAGCACTCTGCTAAGTGCTAGGGGCTCAATGGTGAGGAAAGCTAATATCATTCCAACTGTCATCATCTTTTAGTTTAGTTTTTTTTCTTTTTATACTTACTGAAATCACCTTCCCAAAAGTTATAACAGTGAGAAAATCATGACAGTGGAGGTGATCTGATCTAGCCCACCTCTCTCTTGCCTTTAGCTTTCAAGCTACCAAGCTAGCTTTGGAAGGCATTTAGTCTATAGTTTCAATGATATTGAAACTTCCCCCAAACTCAGCTGCCTTTAAAAAGCAGTGAGAGACCACCAGGCTAGGGGGAGGAGAGGAGCCTGAGTTATGTTAAGGTGTAGACATAAATGATCTCCAGCCATTATTCCAAAGGTCCTGAAGACAACATCACTATTGTTGAACCTATTGGCCTTTTGAGATATCTTTTCAGGTTTTGTTTTTGGGACAGAGTCTCCCTCTGTTGCCCAGGTTGGAGTGCAATGGTGTGGTCTCAGCTCACTGCAACTTCCATCTCCTGGGTTTAAGTGATTCTCCTGCCTCAGCCTCCTGAGTAGCTGGGATTACAGGTTCCTGCCACCACACCCAGTTAATTTTTTTTTTTTTGATATGAAGTCTTATTCTGTCACCCAGGCTGGAGTGTACTGGCACAATCTTGGCTCAGTGCAACCTCTGCACCCCCAGGTTCAAGCAATTCTCCTGCCTCAGCTTCCCGAGTAGTTAGGACTACAGGCGTGTGCCACCATGCCCAGCTAATTTTTGTATTTTTAGTAGAGACAGGGTTTTACCATTTTGGCCAGGATGGTCTCTATCTCTTCACCTTGTGATCTGCCCACCTCGGCCTCCCAAAGTGCTGGGATTATAGGCATGAGCCACCATGCCCAGCCCCAGCTGATACTTATATTTTTAGTAGAGATGGGGTTTCACCAGGTTGGTCAGGCTGGTATTGAACTCCTGACCTTGTGATCTGCCTGCCTTGGCCTCCCAAAGTGCTGGGATTACTGGTGTGAGCCATCATGCTTGGCCTCTTTTCAGGTTTTTGGCATGTCTGACACCCATGGCTCCACCTGGACCCACCCAGAAGCTACTCAGTGCAAGAGGACAGCTTCAACTCCTTATGATTTCATCTCTGCTCCAACCAATCTGCAGCATAACCACTCCCACCCCTTCCCTCTAGCTAACTTTGGAAAACCCTTAACCTATGAGCCTTTGCTGAGATTGATGAGATTGATTTGAGTGATAACTCTGTCTCCCGTGTGATGTGGCTGGCCCCACATCAATGAAACTCTTTTTTCTTTTTTTGAGATAAGATTTCCTTCTCTCTGTCACAAGGCTGGAGTGCAGTGGTGCAATCTTGGCTCACTGCAGTCTCTGCCCCTGGGCTCAAGCTGTTCTCCCACCTCAGCCTCCTGAGTAGTTGGGACTACAGGTGCATGCCACCATGCCCAGCATTTTTTTTTTTTTTTTGTATTTTAGTAGAGATGGTGTTTCACCATGTTGCCCAGACTGGTCTTGAACTGTTAAGCTCAAATTATCTGCCCACCTCAGCCTCCAAAAGTGCTGGGATTACAGGCATGAGTCAGCATGACCTGCCAAAGACTTTCTTTACTGCAATGCCATAGTCTTTTTCGTGCAGCAGGCAGGAAGAACCCATCAGGTGGTTACATTACCAGTTTAATATAAAAGATATTACAAAGGATATAGAAGAGATACATAGGGCAAGGTATGGGGAAGGGTCATGAAGATTTTATGCCCTCTCCTGAAGCATCACCCTCCAGAAACCTCCACATGCTCTTCAAAAGCTCTCCAAACATCCAAAAGGGAGGCTTCATTACATAGGCAGGACTGATTTAAGCTTTGGCCATTGGTGACCAAATTAGCCTTCAGCCCCTCCCTTCCCTAAATGTTAGGGAGTGGGGCTGAAAGTCCCAACCCTGTAAACCTACCTTGGTCTTTCTGGTGACCGGCTCTCATTCTAAAGTTAAAGTTACCTAGGGAATGTCAGCCATCAGTCAACTCATTAGCATACAACAGATATCACTTTGGAGATTCTAAGGATTTTAGGAGTCATATGATAGGAAACTGGGTCAAAGACCAAATATATATTTCACAGTACTACAGTCCACTCACAAGTCTCTTACGTGAAAAGGATATACAACTCAAAAGATACTGCTCTATTACTAGAATCCCATTTAATTATTAATAACTAGTCCAGTTCATTATATTTGTGAATGTCTGCCACAGTGAGGCCACTCAGGTCTGCAAGCTTCCATTCCATTCTTGTCAGGTTCCTGAGATGCTCCAAGCCTCTTTCAAGATGTTAATGTAATATTATCCCTCAATGTGTAACCCATTTATTCATTCCTTTAACCATCGGTGGGGGGTGTCCAGGTTCTTGGCATCTTGAACAAAGAATTGGACAAATTGCACAAACAAAGCAAAGAAGGAATGAAGGGTTTTATTGAAAATGAAAGTACATTTCATAGTGTGGGAGCAGGCCTGAGCATAGGGGCTCAAAGGCCCCATTACAGAGTTTTTGTGAGTTTAAATGTCCCCTAGAGGATTCCATTGGTTACTTGGAGCAAGCCCCACGTCAATGGAGAAGATGATGTAAAGTTACAAAGTCATTTTTGGGCTACGCCCTGTGGAGAGGATATTTCCTGTTACAGCTGAAGTGTGAATTGGCCTTATGCTCCCTGCCTCCAGACCCTGCCTCACTATTCCTTCTTCTCTCCACTAATATGCAAACTTTTCCACCTTTGCAAGGGACTTTAGAATCGGCCACTGCACTGGTCTAGATTGCAGGCAAGTCTAGCAAGTGCCTCCCCTCTGTCCATTCTCATTCGATAGGATAAGAACATAGATGAAGAATTAGTGAGCCATCTTTACCAAAAGGCAATATAGCTGCATTCACTCTTAGTCCCTGTAATCAAAAATAAAATTCTAAGGCCTTCCAGCCATCAGAATGGACTCCTCCTCTCTGCCAACGGCACTCCAAAGTTAGCCTGAAAGAATAATTTCAGGCCATGATGGGAAGGGGAGTTGGACATGCCTCGTTATACCTTCCTCCTCCTCCCCCTTTTTGGAATTACTGATAGAACAGACTTTTTAAGTTTTTTTTTTTTTTTTGAGATGAAGTTTTGTTCTTGTTGCCCAGGCTGAAGGGCAATGGCATGATCTCAGCTCACTGCAACTTCTGCCTCCTGGCTTCAAGCAATTATCTTGCCTCAGCCTCCTGAGTAGCTGGGATTATAGGTACCCGCCACCATGCCCAGGTAATTTTTTATGTTTTTAGTAGAGATGGGGTTTCACCATGTTGGCCAGGCTGGTTGAACTTCTGACCTCAGGTGATCCACCTGCCTCAGCCTCCCAAAATGCTGGCATTGCAGGTGTGAGCCACTGTGCCTAGCCAACTCTTTAAGTCTTCTAATAAACATTTACAATGTTCTCTCTTTGAAGCCTGCTGCCTGAAGGCATCATCCGCATGATAAAACCTTGGCTCCAACAACCTCTTAACATAAGCCAGACATTCCTTTCTATTGATTCTGGGTCCTTAGATAATAACGCTTTCAACCAATTGCCAATCCAAAAAATATTTGAAAATGCCTATAAGTTGGAAGCCCCACTTCTAGTTCTTCCACCTGAGGACTAAGCTCTGATTTTTTTTAATCTTGCCCAAATTCCTACACAAGGGGTCTAGGGAGTCATGCCCTACAAACCGTAAATTCTCATCAGATAGATTTTGTTTGACCCTATGTATCATGACTTACTTTTCAACCTGACTCTGGCAAAACTTTATGAAACACGAAAACAAATATTTAACCCAAAAACATATTTCCTTGCTGTGCCTTGAAATTGCCCTGCAAAGTGTCTCATGGGAAAATCCACATTCTATAGAGAACCTACTTTCCCCTTGGTTTTCCTTCCTTCCTTTCCACAGCCAGGAGATAATCAATTAAGAGCCAGGCACCCTTTTAGGTTTGACAGTAAACATTTTACAATGTGCTCTCTCTCTCTCTCTCTCTCTCTCTCTGAAGACTACTATCTGAGAGATTGCTCTGCAAAGTAAAACATGGTTTCCACAATCCTTTATCTCAACCTGAATATTCCTTTCCATTGATCCCAGATCTTCAGATAAATTCAACCAATTGTCAACCAGAAAGTGTTTAAATTTACCTATACCCTGGAAGCCCCCTACTTTGATGTATTTCTTTTCTTTTCTTTTCTTTCTTTTTTTTTTTTTTGAGATGGAGTCTCACACTGTTGCCCAGGCTATAGTGCAGTGGCACAATCTCGGCTCACTGCAATCTCTGCCTCCTGGGTTCAAACAATCCTCCTGCCTCAGCCTCCTGGGTAGCTGGGATTACAGGCACGCACCACCACGCCCAGCTAATTTTTTCGTATTTTTAGTAGAGACGGGGTTTCACCATGTTGGCCAGGATGGTCTCAATCTCCGGACCTCATGATTCACCCGCCTCGGCCTCCCAAAGTGCTGAGATTACAGGCACGAGCCACTGCACCTGGCCAAACCAATGTATTTCTTAAATGTATTTGATTGATATCTCCTCACGCCTCCCTAAAAATATACAAGACCAAGCTGTACCCCAACCACCTTGGGCACATGTTCTTAGGACCTTCCAAGGGCTGTGTCATGGGCTATGGTCACATATATTTGGCTCAGAATAAATCTCTTAAAATATTTTACAGAGTTTCACTCTTTTCGTCGCCATACCTTTCTGGACCAATGCACATCTTACACATATTGATTGAGGTCTCATGTCTCCCTAAAATGTATAAAACCAAGCTGTACCCTGACCACCTTGAGCACACGTTCTCGGGATCTCCTGAGGGCTGTGTTACAGGCCACTGGTCACTCATGTTTGCCTCTGAATAAGTCTCTTCAACTATTTTACAGAGTTTGATTCTATTCGTTGACACCCCAATTTTGCCAGATGAGGTAAAGGTACAACCCACCTCAATGAGGTCCCTAGGAATCTTGGCACAGGTTTAAACACACAGTGAGAGTTTCTTGCTTATAAATTATTCTTGCTTCCAGCATTCGTAGTTGCATCCCGGATCCTAGGACCCCTGCGTCGGGTGGCGGGGGTGGGGGGGAGTTGAGGTGGCGTGGGGAAGAAAGAAAAGAAACTGCAATCATTGTAGCAGTACGCCCCTCCCGTGGTAAGAACCGTGTATCCCAGCATCGTCCCTACCCCTCTTGCTCAGCTCAACCAGAACCACAGGAGAATCCAGTGAATCACCGGAATCCCGTGAGGACCGTGCGTCCCCCTCATGTCCAGTGTAAGTGCACATCTGGAAGGCGTGTAAGCCAGCCCTTCATGCACTCACCACCCTCTGTTTTAGACAACCAATGTTTTAATTGCCAGCTTCCCTCCTCTGTCAAACCATTACTCTGAGGAGGAGATTTCCCTGCTCACTGTTAGACATTATGGTCTGTACAGTGTGTTCTTTGGTCTGAGGAGATTGTGGTCAGCCATCCAAATCCACGCAATAGTTCCCGCTCTGTTGTATTTTTTTTTTTTTGAGCCAGAGTTTCACTCTTGTTACCCAGGTTGGAGTGCAATGGCGCGATCTCGGCTCACCGCAACCTCTGCCTCCTGGGTTCAGGCAATTCTCCTGCCTCAGCCTCCTGAGTAGCTGGGATTACAGGCACGCGCCACCATGCCCAGCTAATTTTTGTATTTTTAGTAGAAACGTGGTTTCACCATGT
>CAUYOR010165340.1:0-22410 GCA_963573925.1 Callimico goeldii | reverse complement strand
ACTAAAAATACAAAAAATTAGCTGGGCATGGTGGTGCGTGCCTGTAATCCCAGCTACTCAGGAGGCTGAGGCAGGAGAATTGCCTGAACCCAGGAGGTGGAGGTTGCGGTGAGCCGAGATGGCGCCATTGCACTCCAGCCTAGGTAACAAGAGCGAAACTCCGTCTCAAAAAAAAAAAAAAAAAAAAAAAAAAAGAAATAGTTCCATGTCAGTTGGTAAATAGCGCTGACCTGAGATCCCCAAGTGTCCCCTCTTCTGCTCTAGCTCTTCCCTGGGACTCCTGGAGATTCCCATGACTCACAAGCCAACCTGCCAATGTCAGGCACAAAAGGTCTCAGAACCTTGCTGGTTCTGATGCAGTCGAGACCCCAGTCACTAAATATTTCCAATGTCACATCTATGCACTGGTATGCATTAGGACACATTCTCAGGGTTGGAGATGGTCATATCAATTCAGTGGTGCCCCATAACTTGTCATTAATAATCATGTATAATATATTGTAACTTGATGGGGGCATTACTAAAGCAAAGAGAAATGCCAGCTTTTCTGTAACTATCATACCAGAGAGGACTGGCACAAGAGTGCCCCATGACCCGAAATGAACTTAGCAGTTGCACAAAAGCCTCTAGGTCAAAGATCTCCCTGAATATTCCACTGTAGTTTCTCCACAGATGAGCTTGTAGCCCATCTTTTGCTCCAATTGCCTCTGAGGAACAGGGAGATTAGTTTTGCCTAACATGGGGTGGACAGAGGAGAGCTGGTGGGTTCCTCCTCTGCTTCTCTTTAGGGAAGATGGCCTGATTCTCCCTTTGCAACATGACCATTCACAATTTCGCAGGATGGGAAGGGCTTCTTTTTCCAGAAAGGTTAGAGAGTCAAGTCAACTTCCTTAGAAGCTTCTAGTTTGCAGATCCATCTTCCCTGGTGCCTGGGGCCTCTTATTCCCTAGTGGCAGCTCACTGGGCCACCAAGAGGGACTCTATGCATCCCTCAGAACCAGTCCGACATCCTCCAGCCTTTCTGTCCCCTCCCTCCCCCACTGTCCCTGCTCAGCCCCCTGTGCTGCACTGTCTCGGTTCCACATTTCTGGGTAATTATATTTTTGGCAGTGGCTCCCGTGAGTGCTGTGGAGCAAGCAGTTGAGTCTGTGGCCTTTTCCCAAGTACTATTTCCAGCAGGGCTGTGCCATCCTGTTTTGCTGTATTCCAGGATGCAAAAGGTCAGAGGCCCTGGCAGAAGAATAGACCCTCGTATGGAGACCTGCTGGCCTGACCGTTATGTAGGCAAAAAAGGAGCATCTTAGGAGAATCAGTGAGAGCATATGGCAGGGTACTCCTGTCCCACCCTCACTGGCTGACCCCATAAATAGTCTCAATTGTGCCTGGTTTTGTTTGCTTATTTGTTTTTTTGTTTGTCCAAGACAGGTCTTGCTCTGTCATCCAGACTGGAGTGCAGTGGCATGATCTCGGTTCACTGCAACCTCTGCCTCCCAGGTTCAAGCGATTCACCTGCCTCAGCCTCTCGAGTAGCTGGAACTATGGGCGTGCAGCACTACGTCTGGATAATCTTTTTGTATTTTAGTAGAGATGGGGTTTCACCATGTTGCCTAGGCTGATCTCCAACTCCTGAGTTCAGGTGATCTACCTGCCTTGGCCTCTCAAAAGACTAGTCGATTGTGACTTAATATTTGGATGTGGGTCAGGAGGAGCCGGATATACATTTAGGGCATTCAGTTATGACAAGGAGAGGGTATAGAACAAATAAAAATAAAGTGGTTGCTGTCTTCAAACTATACTGTCATACTGGCCTCGCATGTGAAAACACAATGCCAAGTCCTTGTCACCGGGAAAACCTGAACAAAAAACAACTCTTACTATCTTTTATAACTGCACAATTTTAAAATTATATATAAACAATTATAATATTTGATAATTATTAGAATACTTTTATAAAATTATACTTTCTTATGATTGTAGTTGATGATTCATTCTTATTTCATGAAATATTTGCGAAGGATTTTCTGAAAGACCTAAAAGACATTTTTAGGAAACATCTAACTTTGTTGCTGAATTCTGAAGCAGTAATAGATTTGGTGACTGTTTCTTGAGTGCTTATCAATATTGAGCCCTGGGATGTACCCAGCACAAGGATAGTCTCTCAGCCCCAAGATGCAACCCCTCAGCTCCAGTTCAAATGTGAATGAGGAACAGGGATGGACAGTCAATGAAGAGAAGGGGAGTCTGTAAAGCTGGCTTTGGGCAAAGTATGAATCTCCCAGGTGCCTCCCACATGAATGTTATCCTTCTGCCCTTTGCCACACTCCATGACATTGGGGTCCAAATTTGCCAACCATATGTGCCCAAGCTTCTTGAATCAGGGCATCAAGAGCTCTGTGGTAGCAGCAGCATCTCAGCAGCTACCAAGGCCCCAGGGTGAATATAGGCCCTGAATTTTCCATTCGATTTGAACATCTTCATAGGATCAACTACCTTCATAACAAGACACACAGGAAAATATCATGGAGTGTGATGCAAACTCCTGTATATAAGATAAAAAGCGAGACCGAAAAGAACCTTCCCACCGGTGAAGGACAACTTTGGGTCTGACCTCAGATTTTTCAGGCTAGAAGTTCAGCCACCAATTTCCCTAGGGAAAGCTTGAGAAGTTGTGGCATCTTCCATACCCATTCCCCACATGGGATCAGATGGAGCCCGCTAGGCCTGGAGGGTTAAAGAGGTGGACTAACCTTCATTTCAGCCTGTGCTCAGTCCCAGCCCTGCAGACTGGCCTTTGGAAAAATGACCGATTGCGTTCCCTTTTTTTTTTTTTTTTTTTTTGAGAAGGAGTCTCATTCTGTTGCTCAGGCTAGAATGCATTGGCATGCTCTTGGCTTACCGCAACCTCCACCTCCCGGATTCAAGCGATTCTCTTGCCTCAGTCTCCCGAGTAGCTGGGGTTATAGGCATGCGCCACCATGCCCAAATAATTTTGTTGTATTTTTAGTAGAGACGGGGTTTCACCATATTGGCCAGGTTGGTCTCGAACTCCTGACCTTGTGGTCTGCCCGCCTCGGCCTCCCAAAGCGCTGGAATTACAGGCCTGAGACACCGAGGCCGGCCTGCTTTCCCTTCTTAACTGCCTCCCAAGCTCTTCACAGATCTTCTTCCTCTAAATCTCCCGTGCTCTCCTCCTCCATTGCTTCCTCCTCCAGTGATTGTGCCTGCCTGATCTATTCTCCCTCACCTCTTTTTACGATAGAATCACCCCTCGTTTCTCCAAGGCACTGCCTCTTCCAGCCACTCCCTCTGGCCATTGTGGTTGGTCCAGTAATGAACACATGACTGAAGCTAAGCCAATCAGAAGTTTTCCTTGGGATTTTACAACTGAAACTAGGCAAGAGAAACCATTTATTTTCCTTTGGATCAGCAACTCTCAGGCCATGGCCACTGAGTAAATGACGACCGTGCACCTGCCACCTGGAGGAGTCTGAGAAAAGATCAGCACTGGGACCCAAACTGAAATGAAAGAAGAAGGTACCAGCACTTTCAAATCCCTGGATTGCTTCCTGCTTTACATTCAGTACCTACCTCATAAGGTCTTTGTAAGGATTAGAAGAATTAAAACGTGCTTAGCATGTAATATGTGCTCAGTAAATGTCAGGTATTATCATTTTTCCACCTTTGTTTTCCTCAGCTCATGAACCAATAAAACCAATGAAACCATCCTTTTTTTGAAAAGGAAGGTCTGAATCAGGTTTCTCTCCTGGGCTCTTAGGTGCCCATTTTTTTGAAATTCCAGAAGGAAAGCAGGAGCTAAGTTAAGCTACATAGGTGTATCAGTCACTGGAGTAGCCAGCCTCCAAGCTGGCCCCAATGACCCCTGCCTCTTGGCATTAGTGCCCTTGTATCATCCTCTCCCATACTGAATAGGGCTGATGTGTGTAACCACAATAGGATATTGCAGAAATGACAGAATGAGACTTCCAACGCTAGGTCATAAGAGATGCCGTGGCTTCTATCTTGCTCTCTCTTGGATCACTGGCTCTGGGGGCACTGGCTGCCATGTTGTGTGGATACTCAAGTAGCTCTGTGGAGAGGTCCGTGTGGTGATGAATGGAAACCTCCTGACCACAACTGTGTGAGTGAGCCATCTTGGAAGTCGATGCTGCAGTCTCAGTCAAGCCTCCAGATGACTTCAACCCCGTGTGACATCATGACCACTACGTCGTGAGAAAGCACAAGCCATAACCACCCAGCTAAGCTGCTCCTGAATTTCTGAGGCACAGAAACTGTGAGACAATAACTGTTTGTTGTTTTATGCCACCAGGCTTTGGGATAACTGGTTATGCAGCAATGGATAATTGATACAGTGCCTTAATGTGTAACTCCCACCAAAGCAGGTCAGTGCTTTGCATCGCATTGTTTGACTATTATTTTTTTAGTAAACAGTCCTTTGTTAAACAATATCAACTATCACTTATGGAGCTTACTGACATGGTGTCAGGTGCTGTACTAAGGGTTTTGCCTACATCATTGCCTCAGTGAAATTCCCTGTAGCAATCCTGTGCAACAGGTTCTATTGCTGTGTTCATTATAGTGATTTTGTAATAGAGTCTTGGGAGCCAGCCTACCTGGGTTCAATTATGCCTCCCCACACTTCCTGGGGGTGTGGCTGTGGGTGAATTTCATCTCCCTGAGCCTCTGTTTCTCCAGCTGCAAAATGGAGGTAATGGTAGTACCTACCTCCTAGGACCTTGTAAAGATTGGATAAATTCCTATATGTGCCCAACACATGCAAGCTACACAATAAATGCTGTGTATGACTGTTTACAGAGGACAGCACTGAGGCTTAGTGTGGCTAAGCTAATTTGCTCAAGGTGGCTTAACTGGCAGGCAGGGGTGCTGGAATATGGACTCCTGTGTCTCAGTCTTCTTGGTCAGTGCTGCCTGCTAGAAACACAACATGTGCCATGTCCATCATTTAAAAATTTCTTGCCGGGAGCTGTGGCTCATGCCTGTAATCCCAGCACTTTGAGATGCCAAGGTGGGCGGCTCACCTGAGGTCGGGAGTTTGAGACCAGCTTGGCCGACATGGTGAAACCCTGTCTTTACTAAAAATGCAAAAATTAGCTGGGTGTGGTGGCTCTCACTTGTAATCCCAGCTACTCAGGAGGCTGAGGCAGGAGAATCACTTGAGAGAGAGAATACTGGGAGGCGGAGGTTTCAGTGAGCCGAGAGTGTGCTATTGTACTCCAGCTTGGGTGACAGAGTCTCAAAAAAAAAAAAAAAATTCTAATCATTACATTTAAAAAGGTATAAAGAAACAGATAAAATTAATTTTAATAATAAAAAATGAATTTTGATGGCTCAGTTCGGTTAGAACCAGCCACATTTCCAGTGCTCAGTAGCCATGTGGGGGCAGCGGCTGCCATGTTGACTGGCACAGGTCCAGGGCCCTCCTCTTACTCTTTCCCACTGTGCTGCAGGCTTCTTTGTGTCCCACGAATGCATAACTCCTTCCCCACCCCAAACTAGGCTAGGTCCTCTTCCTCATGTGCGCTTACAGCAACTCGTTTGTATCCCTCATGTTCCAGCAAACACAACACAGTATTGCTGTCATTTTTATAAAATTGTTTGTTTCCGGTAGACCAAAGTCACCGGGAAATCAGGGACTTTGTTCACATTTTGTTTCCCTGTGTGATACGGTTGAATGAATGAATGAATAAAAACATGTGAATGAGGTCTGGCATGATGGCTGACACCTGTAATCCCAGTGCTCTGAGAGGCCAAAGCGGGAGGATCACCTGAGGTCAGGAGTTCAAGACCAGATGGCCATCATGGTGAAACCCCGTCTCTACTAAAAGTACAAAAATTATCTGGGCTTGGTGGCAGACACCTGTAATCCCAGCTACTTGGAAGGCTGAGGCAGGAGAATTGCTTGAGCAATTGGCGTGATCTCAGTTGCAGTGAGCCGAGATCACGCCACTGCACTCCAGCCTGGGAGACAGAGTGAGGCTACGCCTCGAAAAGAAAAAGTGACTGACACAGTCCTTGCCCTCAAGGGCTCCTACCTGTTTTGTGCCCATCCAGAATGACCTACCTTCTTTACTTCTTTCTTTCTTTTCTTCCTTTCTTTCTTCCTCACTCTTATTCTCTCTTTTCCTTTCTTTTCATGAGACATACCCAAGTTTAGTGGGGATCAGCTGTGATCTTCGATGCATAAGAAATCACTTGCTATTAATAAAGTCCTAAGTTTGTCTAATTAGGTCTCTCCCCTGTCACTCTGCTGTGAAGTATCCAGAAGGCCATGTGGGCTGTGGCCATGAAAAACCAGTGTTACAGCCGATAATGAACATGTTCAAAGGTAGAGAAAGAGGCCAAATCCATCTTCCATCTTGGCATAATCAGCCTCGGGGTTGGTACTTGGCTCCTTCCCCCTCGCCCTCACTCGGTCTTTCCTTTCCTCCCTCCCTCCTTGGTTCCCCCCAACACAGCATCCCAGCCCCATTCTGCATTTCCCATGGAGATCCAAGTCTCAGAGACTGTTCCAGATCCTGGTGGGGCCCCAGGTATTACTGAGAAGTACCTAGACCAGTACTTGTCACCTTTTAATATGCACATGCAGCAGGGCACAGTGGCTCCTGCCAGTAATCCCAAGACTTTGGGAGACCGAGTCTGGAGGATTGCTTGAAGCCACTAGTTTGAGACCAGCCTGACTCCTCTTCTACAAAGAATTTAGAAAAACACTTAGCTATGTATGGTGGCATGTGCCTGTAGTCCCAGCAACTCAGGAGGTCGAGGTGGGAGGACTGCTTAAGCTCAGGAGTTCCAGGCTACAGTGAGTGATAGTCATACCACTGCATTCTAGCCTGGGTGACAGAGCAAGACTCTATCTCAAAAAGAAAAAAAAAAAGAAAGAAAAATAAAAAAATCAATTTGTATCATCCAGGCATACCTAGGAAAAAGCAAATTCCGACTGAGTGGACCTGGAAGGGGCCTGTGAACCCACATTTCTAACCAGCTCCCAGGCCGATGCTGCGGGTACTGGTCCGGGGACCACATATTAAGAAGCAAAGATTTAGGAGGGCAAGCTTTCCTCCTGCTAATGTGGTCTCTCACAGCAAAACTCTGAGGTACAATTACCTCCAAAGTCCCCTTCTACCAGGAGTGAAGATGAGCAGGAATTAAAGGAGTGGATAGAGATCCTCGTCCTGTCCTGTACCTACTCAAAAAATATGAGAGGGCCAGGTGCAATGGCTCAAGCCTGTAATCCCAGCACTTTGGGAGGCCAAGGCTGGGCAGATCACTTGAGGTTAGGAGTTCAAGACCAGCCTGCCCAACATGGTGAAACCCCGTTTCTACTAAAATACAAAAGCTACTTGGGTGTGGTGGCAGGTACCTGTAATCCCAGCTACTTGGGAGTCAGGAGTCTTGCTTGAGCCCAGGAGGCAAAGGTTGCAGTGAGCCAAGATCAGTCCCGGGAGGTGGAGGTTGCAGTAAGCCAACTCCAGCCACTGTATGCCAGCCTGAACTACAGAGTAAGACTCCATCTCAAAAAAAAAAAAGAGGACAGCAGATACCAGGTTACCCCTCTGACACAGCCTTCAGATGGCCTTGCATTCTATCTTCCGCAGTGGAGGCAGGTGGACGCGGTGTGCTGGGGCTGTGCGTGAACCTGGCCCATCCCAAGACAGTGTCAGGCCTGTGAACATCAGGTCGATCAAATAGAAGGAAAGCATGGGATTAAAATGGGCTCACAGCTGCAGAACACTCCACTCCAAATCTCAGTGCATGAACCAGTGTAGTCTCTAGCACAGACGAATGCATGCCTGTGCATTCTGGGGTCAGAAAGGCCTGAATCAGTGCCAGCTCCACCCTTCATTGGCCACACTGATCAAGTGGCTGAGCTGGGATTTACCTATCTATAAAATGGGGACAATTATGCCTATGGCCCAGGGTGGTTGTTATAATTAATACAAATAGCATTTGTAATGTATTAGTTAATGATTATGTATGAGGCCAGTCATTATGCATGATACATTACTTTTGGGATGAATTCACTCACTTCATTTTCTCAGTAGCCTATGAGAAAGGTAATATAATTATTCTTTCTATTTCAGCAGGGAGCCAAGCTCAGAGAGGCACAGTTGGTACCTCAAGTTCCCACAGTTAGACAGCGATGGAGCCAGGGTTTGAATGAAGGCAATCTGATTCTTGGGCCCATCCTCTGGAGCACCACGCCTGAGTCACATGGTCCAACACATGCAGGTGCTTTGTGAAGATTTGTGGTGTTGGATGAGTGAATCAATTTCAACTTCGCTGAGAGATCCAGAGAAGGTGGTTTCTGTCTTTCTCTCTCTCTCTTCCCCCACATGCATTTTAGTTATTAAAAAAACAAAAACAAAAACAAAATAGGCCAGGCATGGTGGCTCAGACCTGTAATGATAGCAATTTGGAAAGCCAAGGTGGGAGGATTGCTTGAATTTAGCAGTTAGAGATCAGCGTCGGCAACACGGTGAAATCCCCTCTATAAAAATAAGAAATTTAGCTGGGTGTGGTGGTGTGCATCTGTAATATCAGCTACTTGAGAGGCTGTGGTATGAGAATTGCTTGAACCCAGGAGGTGGAGATTGCAATAAGCCAAGATCCCACCACTGTACTCCAGCCTAGGCCACAGAGCAAGACTCTCTCAAAAAAAATAAAAATAAATAAAAAATAAAATAAAAACCGACAAAACAGCTTTTTAAAGTGCTGTCACCTGGTTCAAAAGGAACAGAGGGATACACCCTGGAAAATATTCTCTGGCCCCAACCCCCCACTGCCAGTTCCTTTCCCGGAGGGAACCCCTCTTACCAGCATCTTGTGTGCACACACACACGAATTCCCCTCGCTGTTCAGATGATTGCACACCCTATGGAACATTCTACCTTGACTTTGTCTACTCCATGGAGATTGCGCTGTGTTTCCAGAAGAGTTTCCTGACACCCCATCTTTCTCCTACCCCCACAACCCCAAGCCTTAGTTTCCTCATCTGTGAAAGTGAGGTAATAATACTGCTTTCCATAAGGGTGCTATGAGCATTCAATAAAATGCAGGGACAGTGCAGAGAAGACGACTCTCACATCATTGGCACATACTTTCACTCCATCTTATTTTTATTTATTTATTTATTTATCGAGATGGAATTTTACTCTGTCACCGAGGCTGGAATACAATGGTGCGATCTCAGCTCACTGCACCTTCCACCTCCCAGGTTCAAGTGATTCTCCTGCCTCAGCCCCTAAGTAACTGGGACTACAGGCGTGCACCACCATGCCTAGCTGATTTTTGTATTTTTAGTAGAGATGAGGGTTTCTCTATGTTGGCTAGGCTGGTCTTGAACTCCTGACCTCATGTGATCCACCCACCTTGGCTTCCCAAAGTGCTGGGATTACAGGCCTGGGCCACCGCTCTCAGCAAATTTTATTTTTTTCAAACATGCCAAGGAAGTGAGGACTGAAATGGCCTCTACTCTGCACAGGCCACCAGGGCCGACGTCAGCTCCTGGAGGTGATAAGACTTCATGTTGGTGTTTGTGCACAGATAGTGAGCCATTCACCCCAAAGACAGGAAGGGAGGAAGGAAGGGGCAAACAAAAATATGGACAAAGAAAACTTCAAAGCCACTCTAAGAAATGGACACAGAGGCGCCTGTCCACCCAGCAGTCCAGGCCTGCTCTCCCCTCCACAGGCCTCACCAGCACTGAGGTAGATGCCATCGGGCTTCAGACACTTTTCCTCAACGCCTCAGCGTCAAGCAAAGTGGGGTGGAGGAGAGAAATCCATGGGGCTGGTTCACATGGAGCCTCCAGATTCCATGCTCCAGTGACAAATAATTTACCAAACGCAGAAACCACCGCTCTGTGCGCTGTGGAGCCTCGGCCTCTCATTCCCGAGGTGTGAGGAAGGAAGCCGAGTGCTTCTGCTGTTTGCGGACCTGTGGATTACAGGGGCGTTGGGTGGCTGGGCCAGTCCACTGCCAGTCTGTAGGACAGCCATGCTGCTTTGGCCTCAGGTTCTTCACGCACCCACTCTCTGGGCAGGAAGAGTCTGTCTTCTGCTTTCCTGAATCCATTTCTCCTCTTCTGGCCATCAAAGTCCTTTAAACACACACACACACACACACACACACACACACACACACACACACACTCTCTCTCTCTCTCTCTCTCCTTCTCTCTCTCTCTCAAATAGTAATAACATTATTTTAATCTGTATGCATTTTTATCACCATTTAAAAGATTTTTTTCACATTACGTCTGGAAACTCCTGCTATCTAATAAATATCAGGAAAAAGAAAGAGGAAAGAGAGAGAGGAGAGAGAGACCAGCAAGAGGCAGGGAAGCTCTGCTTTGTCAGGGAGAAGAAAATAAAGAGAAATCAGCCCAGCTTCAAAGGGCGCATTTCCATAATTGCCCTGTAACTTTGGCAAAATAAATCTGAGCGGCAGAGAAAAGCACAATCTCTCAGATGAGTGCACTCCAAAGGCCCTGGAGGGCTGTGGGCCCACTTGTTAGCGGCCTGGTGCAGTGAGAGAATGCAGCTTGCCACCCAGGACAAAAGCCATGAAATCACAGCCTTTCCGTCCTGGCCGGCCAGGCCCAGAGTGTGAACTTACCCTGCCTTTGTCTCCCTCCTGCTCCCTGACTCGGGACACACACACACACGTGTGCACGTGCACACACACATGCGAAAAATAAGCAAGTAAATAAATACAAGCATACAAGGCAAAAACCACACTCGTTAAGCTCTCATCTGCTAGAACCTTCTAGTAACCTGCATCTGACATTAAGATTCAAGGGAACCAGGCCCCAGCTTTCCGGACACACATCTCAATGGAGGTGACTCCCTCTCTTTCACCCCAGGTTTTACCTCCTGAGGCTCTGGCCCTGGGCAGCAGGCTGAGTTGAACCCCCTCTTTTCCCCAGGCTCACATGGTTTCCTGTTTGCTCTCTCTCTCACCTGACTTCTCCGTTCCAGGGCCAAAAGTTTTTAAAGAACAAAAGTGTTCTGCTTAGCCCCTGGTTTTAATGTTTCGACAAAGCTGTGGCTTGTGGGAGATAATACTTGCTGTGGCTGCCGTAGGTACCTCTCCCTGCCTCAACTCTATGTTTCTCAGTCTCAGCACTACTGAGATTTGGGGCTAGATAACTCTTTGTTGTGGAGGATTGTTCTGTAGCACCCCTGACCACTGCTCACGAGATGCCAATAGCATCCCTACCCTAGTTCTGACGATCAAAAATGACTCCAGACAGTATCAAATATCCCCATGGAAGGGGCAGGGGGAAGACACAATGACCTGGTTGAGGACAACTGCTTTACTTTTAAGACCCCTTCCAACCATCACCTTACCTCACAAAGAGATGCCTTCATAGTGGTTTTCTATCAGACCACTGGGATGGCCTTTGGAGGGGCCGGAGCCATCTAGAGGGGAGCAGCAGCTGTGTCAAAGCTAGGTTGGTCACGCAATAGATGGGCATTTTTTTTTTGAGATGGAGTTTTTCTCTGTCGCCCAGGCTGGAGGACAGTGGTGCCATCTCAGCTCACTGCAACCTCCACCTCCTGGGTTCAAGCAATTCCCCTGCCTCAGCCTCCTGCGGAGCTGGGACTACAGGTGTGTGCCACCACGCCTGGCTATTTTTTTGTATTTTAGTAGAGACTGGGTTTTACCATGTTTGGCAGGATAGTCTTGATCTCCTGACCTTGTGATCCACCCTCCTCGGCCTCCCAAAGTCCTGGGATTACAGGCATGAGCCACAGCACTGGGCCTAGAAGGGCGTTTTTAATGTGGTTGAGTTGGCTGGCTGAATCCAAGGACAGCAGCGAATTAGGATCAAGAGGCAGTATCCAGAGAGGTCACAGGGCCCTGTCACCCCCAGAATGACCTTTGAACCTTTATGCCTAATCCTAGACAACACTGGATTTGGAAGAAAGCTTGGATAAATTCATCTAATCCAAGCCCTCCATTGCACGGATGTCAACAGCGGGCCTAGAGAGAGTATGCGAGCTGCCCCCGCCCAAGCTAGTCTTAGTTCATCACGGACACAACTTTTACAAACCCACCATTGCCCATTTTCACTCGATGGGGGTGAAGGGTACATGGGACCAGAAACTAGGATACAGAGGACGTTTCCAGAAGAATGCAAACAATTAGGTCCAAAGCAAGTCCCCAGCAAAAACTCTCAATAAAACGAAAACAGAAAATGTCTGACATCCAATTCTTACCCAAGCATTCAATCCCTATGGCTGACCTTGCAAAACTCAGGCAGGACTAAGACAGTGGTCTTTGGGTCTGGCTGCCCTCGAGGTGCTCAGGGAACAGCCATCTGATAGATGGGGCCCTGCCCTGTCCTCACTCCTCACCTGGTACAGGTGAGTGGCTTCTGCTGCACCTGCCCTCTGGCCACTGCACGTTGTTTTCTAGATGGACCCCACCTCCCCCTTCCTATAGCCCCCTGGAGAGAAATTCAATTGGAAACCATTAATGTGCTGGTCCCAGAGGTGGACAATCACTTAGGGAGATAATTTCATTCTCCTCCGGCTCCCTGGCTCCAGGATGCTCTCCCGCTCCCCAGCTCCGTGCAGATAATGAGGGAAGCAGTGCCACACTTTCCCTCCTCTGACCTAATTGATTATCCCCACACACCTTGGAGTGCTTTGCATAACCAGCCCCGACAGCAGGAACCCCTTCCAGGCAGAGTGATTGACATATTTTATTTCTAATTGAAGCTTAATCAGGACCAGGGATGAGATTCCCAGGGTCTCTCTCCTTCTCTCCTGCTTGTTTTCCCTTTAAGAATTTAAGGACAGGATATAAGGATGGAGGCATTCCAGGGACTGCTGAGAGGAGGGAGATGAGGGGAGGGCTTAGGGAGGAAGCTCTGGGAGGAGGAGAAGAAATGAGAACTCCGTCAAGTGAAAGAGACACCAAGAGGACTGTCCTCTCTTCCCTCTTGTAGCTGAGAAGCTATGGGATTCCTTTTTTGTTTAGTTTAGTTTATTTTATTGGGGTCAACTTGGGACCAGTTGAGGCCTCCTGTGTTCTATGTGATTAAGAGATGATACGGATGCATGGGGACTAATCCTAGGTGTATACCAAGTCTCTTCTGGTACCTAAACATACCGCTCTTTCAGCGGGGACAGAAGGCGGCTCATGCAAGGACCATTAACCCTGGGATGGGTCTCCACCGGAGAAAAACCTGGAGACCCGCACCCAGGCCTCTTGAAGCTCTGCCTGCTTCTCCATACCCATCTGGCTGTGAGCAGATCCCCTGCCTCTTTTTGGGTGGTGTTCAGTGTAGAGAGGTTGCCTAACTTCTGCTTTCGCCTCCATGGTCACAGGCCCCTGTCTGCTGTGCCTCTGTCTGAGAAGTTTCCTCTTGCTAAGCTGAGTTGGGGTTGCAAAGGATCCTGGGTTGCCTGAATATAGAGCCCTCACTTTTATGCCTAATGAAAGGGGTGGAGTGGAATACTGCTGGGAGTTTAAAAAGCAAAGTCGGGAGATTCTGGAATGTAATTTTAATAGTAAGATGGCCAGGTGCTGTGGATCAAGCCTGTAATCCCAGTGCTTTGGGAGGCTGAGGTTAGAGGATTGCTTGAGGCCAGGAGTTCAAGACCAGCCTGAGCAACATAGAGAGATCCTGTCTTTACAATAATAATTTAAAAAATAGCTGGGCGTGGTGGTGTGTGCCTGTAGTTCCAGTGAGTAGAAGGCTGACACCGAAGGATCATTTGAGCCCAGAAATTTGAGGCTGCAGTGAGCGATAATTGCACCACTGCACTCTAGCCTGGGTAACAGAGTGAGATCTTATCTCTAAAGTAAAAAAGAAAAAAAGAGTAAGGTTGCTTCTGCCCATCCACCTCGTGTCAGCCCTGGACATGCTTCCTCTCAGCCTCACAACTGCCTGGTTTGCCCTCATTATTCCCATTTTGCAGATGAGGAGATAAGGGCCCAGAGAAGTGGATAGTCTGCTACAGGTTTCACAGGCGTAAGTGGGAACAGGGTCGGTGCCAGTTAAGCTTGTGAGGTGTGAGCTGAAGGGTGTCCGAGTGCTGTCCTTATAAAGTCATTCACTGTGCTAACCAGCCTCCGCCCCGGTCCTGGCGTCCTGGCCTCAGGTACAAGTCAGCGGGGACAAGCGGGCTCCATATCTGGAGGCGCTGTGAGCGGGGCCAGAGCGAAACCTCAGTCTGAGCTTACGAACTGGGAAGGAGTCTGAACCCCAGAAACACCCTTAACAAAGAAGGGGAAGGCTGGGGAGCCGAGGAGACATCTCTTTGGCCTCTGGGGAAACGGCAGGAGGAGCGAGCGAGCCAGCTGCGGAGCGGCTTTGGCGGGTGTCCACTCGAGGTTCGCCAAACCTCTGTGCGACCGCAGAGTGACACAGAGGCCGCAGAGCTCCCTCCCCACTAGCCCCTGGGGCGCCGCCGCACCCTGATCGCCCTTCGCGGAGGGGACTCCAGAGGCGCAGCGCTGGTCGCTGGGCTCGCAAACAGTCCTGTCGGGTATTTTCTCTGCTGCCGCCAAGGCTCGAAGGTTGAGCCGTGACTTGTTCCGTGGCTTCGGGGGTATGTGCTCTTCCCATACATCCCTGGAACGCGCGAGGCTGTCACACGCGCCACTCTGCGGGCCAAACACCCCGCATCTGGCCACACTGTACCTTTACTAACGTGGGGGAGGGGGTAAAAATGTGTCTCGCCTTCTTACCCCGAGGTGTCACTCGCCCAAACACCTCCGACAACTTCTCCAAGTCAAAGTCGGGTACAGGAAAAAGAGGGCGCCGAGGGGGCGCGGCGCGCGGTCGGGTGGAGAGGCCACCGAGGCGAAGCGCCGAGAGTCCCCTTTGTCCTGTAGAGGGAGCTCCAGCCCCAAATTTCCCGGCTCCCTCCCCCTGCCCGCCCACCCCAGGCCTGCCTGAAGCCGGAATCCCGGCTTGAAAGGTGCGGCGGTCCGACACCCCCCCGCAACCTCCGCGCCGGGGCTGCAGCAGGATACCTCCTCCAGATCACGTGGGAAAACCCACCAGGGTACCGAGACGCACAGATGCTGCCAGGACCCGGGCTCCCCAACTCTCAACTAGAGCTGGGCAGTCACGCCTCCTCTAGAGGGATGATATGCACCCCTAAGACTCCCCTCTTCTCCGTATCCACCTTCACCGTCACCCCACACCCCGGCAACTGTAAAGAGGAGAGGGGTGCAACCGGGTTGGAAGGAGGATGGAATCTGGGCTGTCACAGCCTCTTACCGGTAACACTGAGAAAGCCTCATCGTGTCTATCAAAAAATGGGGACAAGGGGAGTGATAAGAACACGCCCCTGCCACCCGCGCAGGCTAACCCCGCTATGTCCAGACCCTTCTCTAAATCTTTTTGCAAGGTTACCACCTAAGGCCCCCAGACCCCGCGGCTGCTCCCGTAGACCTTCGGGTCGGGCCCAGTTTCCCGGCTCTTAGTAAAGAACCTTGCGGGAGTCTCCCGTCTGTCTCCTGCTCCCGCTCTCTTGGCCCCCCAGGTACTTTTCCATCCACCTCTCCTGCTGCCGCTGTCCCAGCCCCGTCACTTCCGCGCCTCCTCCGATATTGCTGTCCTCTGACTACTCGGTCCTGACTCGTCTCTCGTCCTTTTCCGCGGATTCTCAAACAGCTGAGGGGGAAAACTCAAAAAGCGAAAAACCACCAAACAGATCCGTCGAGGGGACAGACAGGCGGGTTATAGTCAAAGTGGCAGCAGCTCATTTATTTAGCCAAAAATAGATACTTTCTTGTACAATTTGGTTCACACATATGTACATTTCTCTGTATATACACACAAAAAGGCAGACACGTTTATTCTCACTGAAACTCCAGCCCCCAAAATCAACCGAACAAACAAACCTCACAGCGAATGCGGGGTGCCACAGAAGCGACTTGGGGAGGGCCAAGGAGAACTGGTTTTCTTTCTTTTTCTTTCTTTTTGTTTAGTTTTGCTTTTAGGTATTTATACGCGGACATGCTTACAAGTTGTAACTATACAGAGCGAATTGTTTTTACAATTATTACAACCATTAAAAAAATTTTTTTTAAAAGAACTAGGATGAGGAAAGAGCCGATAAGACCAGGGCGGCGTCTAGATGGTTCTGGGGCCTGGAAGAGAGAGACAGTAATAGCAAAAGAGGTGAGATTCGGAGGCGAAGAGGCTGCCTAGGGCGGGGTGATCCTACTTGGCTTGGGGCCGAGATCAGGGAGGTGTCGCAATGTAAAATTATGTCCAGTTGTTAATGTGTGTGTTGGGGTTTAACTAAGGTGGGGACGAGGAGTCAGGACCGGAGGTCCGGGGCTGGAAAGAGGTGGGCGTCAGAGAGCCCAACCGCCCCAGGGGCCTTTGGGCCCAGCCACGCAAGGCTCCCCCTCAGCGCTGTACCCGACGGCCGCAACTGGGGTGCCTGGGTTAGGCCTGGAGGGCTGTCGCAGGGCCGACAGAGGCGACTGAAGAAATGACTTTCGTCCCCTTTTACAAAACGCGTCCCAGCAGGGTTCCCCCCTCCTCGGGGCAGAAGGCAGTTAGTGGTGCTCCGCGTTCTCTCCTTTCCCCGACAGCCAGCGCACCCCCCCAGCCCCCCAACCTCGGGGTCTCTTACCGCCTGGGCACGGGCTGGAAAGCTGTCTTGAGTAACTTTTTCTCCACTTCCAAGGCACTACAGCGGTCTAAGGGAAGCGGGGGAAGAAAAAGGAGGGCTTTTAGAGCGCTCAATTCCGGCGACCAGGGCGCAGAAAGCAACAGAGGAGAGGGGACGAGCCCTGCGCTCCCCCCCTCCCCGCCCCGGGCCCTTCCCCGCCCGGTCAGCTCCTGCACGACACTCAGAGCCCGACCCTGCTCCGCGCCCTGCGCTCAGCAGTCACCTGTTCCGCCTTCGGGCTCCGCGGGCCGAGCGAAGGCGGCAGTGGCAGCCGGGTGGCCCGAGGCTCCGGGAAGTCCCAGCAGGTGCGGAGGGGCCGAGCCCAGCAGGGAGAGCGGGTGCGGACGGGCGCCGGGCGGTGGGCCTGGGAACGGCCGGTTGGTCCAAGTCGGGAACTTGCCCAGCGGCGCTGAGACCAGTCTGTGAGCTGCAGCTGCGGCGGCGGCCGGAGAGAGCTGAAGAGCGGGAGGCGCAACGGCTGCCCCGGGTGAAGACCCCCCCGCGCTTGGAGGCGAGCGGCGTGGGTTGTCCGGGCTTGTGGCAGTCTCCGCGAGGGACCAGATCTTGGGCTTCTGCAGGGCGGAGGCAGGCGCTGGTGCGGGACCGCAGGGGTCCAGGCCCACGGGGGGCGAGGGAGGAGACGGCGAGGCCACGGCCACTGGTGGTGGCGCTGAAGGCAGACTCAGGATCGGCAGTGGCCGGTCCTCCAAGCCCTCAGAGCTGTCTTCCGAGTCGCTATTTTTGGAGTCCGAAATGGGTCCCAGGCCGAGGTCGCCATCCCTGCGCGCCGCCCCAGCCAGGGACAGCTCAGGCCCCGTGGCCGCGCCGTCTAAGTTCTCCAAATCGATCTCCTCGTCCTCGTCGTCGTCCGCCAGGCCCTCGCCCCCCGGGTCCTCCTCCTCCCCCCCGAGCTCCTCCTCCTCCAGCTCTAGCTCGCGTTTGCCGTCCTCTTCGTCCTCCTCTTCGTCTTCCTCCTCGCGCTCGCTCCCGTAAGCGTTTCCCTCCTCGTCTGTGCGGCTGCGAGGCGCCCAAGTCATCTTATTCTCCTTCTTGAGGCGCCGGCGTGCGTTGGCGAACCAGGTGGACACCTGGGTGAGGGTCATTTTGGTGATGATGGCCAGCATGATCTTCTCGCCCTTGGTGGGGTAGGGGTTCTTGCGGTGCTCATTGAGCCAGGCCTTGAGCGTGCTGGTGCTCTCCCTGGTGGCGTTCTTAGGACGGGACGGGTCCCCGAACTGGTACTGGCCATACGGGTAGAAGGCGGGGTGCGGGTGCGGAAACCCGGCGGCCGCGGCCGGATGCTGCACCCCGGGGCTGTCCTTTAGCTCATACTGCGCGCCCTGTACGCACATGGAGAAGGAAGGGACACGCGCGGAGGGAGCGCGGGTGAGACCCAGCCGTCGCTGCCTCCCCCTCCTAACCTGCACCCCGCTAGTTCGACTCCCGCGCGCTCAGCTCGCCCTGCGCCCCATTGCCAACCCCTCCTTCCCCGGCTCCGCGGGCTCTTACCAGCTGCGGGAAGATGGGCAGCTCCGCGGCGTAGGGCAGGAAGGCGCCGTAGCCTTGGGCGGCGGCGGCCGCAGCGGCCGCGGCGTAGGGCGCCCCGTACACGGATGAGAGCACGTTGGACAGGGACCCCGAGGCGGCCAGCTCCGAGGCTCCGGCACCCGGACCGCCCCGGGCCCCCGCGCTGCCGCCGCTGCCGCCAGCGGTCCCCGGGCGCTCGGACGGGTAGAGCGGGCGGATGTACTGGTATCCGAGCTGGGGGAAGGACATGGTGGCCCGCGGGGCACGGACGGAGAGGGGGCCCGGCCCCTGGGCCGCCCAGCTCAGCGCTGCCGGCGGGCTCCGGCGCGCATCGGGGACTGGGCCGGGCTGGGGCCGCGCTGCCTCCCGCGCTGCGCTGTGCTCCGCGTTCGCCTACTGATCTGCTCCGCGGCGGCGGCGGCGGCGGCGGCGGCGAGGAGCCAGGTCAGGTCGGAACAGATTGGCGGAGATTCCCGGGGCTCCGGGCTCTGATTGACATTTCTACGGGGCGCAAGCCCCTCCTCTCTGCGCCGCGCTCCCTCCTCTCGGCCGCGGGAGCTGCCTCTGCCCGGCCTCGCTCCTCACTGCCCTCCTCTCCCCAGCAGAGTCGCGCCTCGCTTCCTTCGCCCTCCTCTAGTTTTCACTCCCCCTCCTCGCCCTTCCTCTCCCCTCCCCTCTCTGCACTTCTCTTCCCCCCAGGATCGCTTCCGCTCCTTCGGGCTCCCGCACTGCCCTGGACGCTAGGAAACTCTCCTTTCTCCTCTCCCCTTCTCTTTCCCTTTCTCACGGTGGCTTTTGCTCTCCGGTCCGTTCCCTTCACTTTTTTCTCTCTCACTACTTCAGTCCTTTAAATATCTCTCTTTACTCACACAATACTCCCCCCAACCTTTCCAGTCTCTGCGCCCCGAGTTAAGTGAGGCAGCCTAAAGTTGTGGACACTTAGGGTGCCGCGCGGGGGGTGTGTGTCCGTGTCTGTGTGTCCGTCCCCGCCCTTCCACCCCCTCCCTCGCCCTTCCCCAAATCTCGGGTCTGACGTCGCGCCCTCTTATTCGACTTTTCCCCGCGTCTCTTCCCGGAGTCGCCAATCGCCTGGGCGCCTTACAGGCGAGGCCGCCCACCCCCTCCGATCCTGCGCGCAGGGCGGGGTGGGGCAGGGGCGGGAGCCCGGGCGCCGCTAGTCCCTTCCCGCCCCCTCCTGCCCGCCCCCTCCTGTTCGCGCGGGGTGGTGGAGCGAGAGGCTTGGGGACCGGGTGACCGCAGGGTCAGCTCGCCCCTCCCGCCTCCCACCCCTCCGAGCCTCTCCCCACGCCTAGGCGCGGGACCTGCCTCGGCGGAGGCTGGCTCCGGGGGCTCCCCGGTGCCCGGGCCCCTTGTGCAGCTCACACCTCTGGACTCCCAGCCACTTTAAGCTGCGTAGGGAGGGAGCTAGCAGCCGGCGTGGGGGTGGGGAGCGAGGGAGTGCGTCCTAATCGCGTCTTAGAGGCCACCTCGTTGCCCTGCGGGGGCGAGGCAGCCCCCATCCTGGAGGACCAAACCCTGAGATTAGTCGCTTAACGCTGCCCTCGGGTCCGTGTGCGAATCCCTTACTAAAAATGGCGGGCTGGGTCCGGGAGCTGAAGGGTGGCAGCCCGGGGGTGGCTGGAAGTATAAGGAGCGGCCACAAATCGGCGTTGCAGGCCAGCGCCCTAGGCGGTTGGGATTGGGGGAGGAGCAGGGCGCCGGGAGACGGAGGCCTAGGAACTTTTGGAGAGCTCTTCGAGAAGTTTCTATATTGGCATTTTCGTCTGTAGAGATCCTTACTTGCAAGACTTCTACCCCTGCTCCCGCGCCAACCCTTTTCTCTCTACAAGGATCCTCCCACCGCCTCCGGTGGGGAAGGGAGGCAGAGTTTTGGTTTGATGATGGGATATTTCCGAAATCAAACTTGAAATCCTAGGATCTGGCGCCCACCTTTAGGGATTAGGGCGTGCAGCCGACAGAGGCATTGAAATTCCGAGCATTGCTGCGTCTGGGGGCTCAGAGCTTTAGGCCGCGGCGACGACCCGTACGCCGACCAGCCCTGCAGTGAGCACGCCCCGGGGACAAAACAGGGGTGGCGACTCTGCCGTGGAGTGGACAGCGCCAGTTCGGAGGCGGAAACCGTCTACCTTGGATGGATGGATACAGGAATCGAATTCGAATTCCACCAGAGTGCCGGGATCAGAGGCGATCAGAGGGTCTTGGCCCGCGATGTCTCTGATCACAGGTCTGGGGAGCCCAGCTCTGGAATGAAAGATGCTTCCACCTCCACTGCAGACACCCAATTTCCCAAATTGGGAGAGATACTTCCACCTCCACTGCAGACACACAGTTTTGATCCCACCCCCACGACCCACCTCCCACTTTCCACCTCCCACCTCGCCTTGGGTTTTGGCATCGATCCGCGGCTCCAGTAGGTGCGAATGCCAAAAAACCTTACGGGGGCAGGGGGCGGGGAGCGGGGGGAAACAAGGGAAAGTTTGGGGAAGACCAGGTTTGGGGGGCAATGAGGGAAAGTGGGGTATTCTCACACTGCATCTGAGCAGCTTCGCTGTCACCTTCCCTCGGCCTCTGCCTGGTGCAGTGGAGCCTGGTGCCTTCTCAGGAGCCCCACCCGAGGAGGCGTCATCAGGAGCCGCCTTGGCTTTGAAATATCTCCTCGATGCCTGATTTCGTTTCCGTTTAAACCTCTCAGAATGTGGCATAGGGAATATTGGGCTCACCTTCAGGCGAAGAGTCTTGGGGTTACAAAATCGAGAGCAACATAAATTTCCGGATGTTTCCTAGATGTCAGACCTCGAGCCTCGAAGGCCCTGAAGTCCTAGTGTTTGCACAAAGTGGTAGCGCCAGACCGGGGGAAGCCGAGAGCGAGATTCGGGGGTGGGAGTGTGTGTGGAATGGGGCCGCGCTGTAAGTGACCGGGTGAGACTCCCGATATTTAATTCAGCTTTTTTTCAGAAGGAAAAGAAAAAAACAATAATGAGCCTCAGAGATGCTCCTTCTGCATTAACCAGCTATCGACCTGGCTGCATCGGACAGCGGAAGGCGAGAAAGAGGCCAGGGAAGAGCCTGGCGGTTCTTAGGGACTCAGTCAGGCCGGCTGGGGGGCGCCCACAGCTCAGAGGGTGAACCTACAGACTCAGACGCCTACCCAAGAACCTCGTATAGTTAGGTCCCTCCAGGTTCCCCAGGCCTCGAGCAGAAGCAGTCTCCTGGCTACCCTAGTTTCCAGCTAGGAACAGCCTTGAACTGGCCGAGCGATCTGCGTGCCATGTCGAGACTCAGCGTCCAAGGCAGCCGCGTCCCAACGTGGCGTGTTCACCCAACTCGACCAGGCCAGTGGAGCCCGGCTGCGGGCTGAGCTCGAGGGTCCGACGGCAGCTGAACCTTTTCCAGGGATTTTTAGTCCAACAGATTAAATGGTCAGAGTGACACACTGGCACAGGGAAGAAAAGCAGGTGCACGAAAGTAGATTTGGGAGTCGGGCTCACGAACGCGCTTCAGGCAGAAGCTTCTCCAGCTTCTCGCCTTCTTTCAACATTTCCAGCCCACAGAGCGCTTTGGGGACTCGCTGCAGGCGCTCTCAGTGAGGCCCCGGGCGCGAGGAGTGTTCGGAGAGGGTGTCTGTCTACCGCACACGCTTGGCGCCTTTGCGCCGGATGCGCACCGGGAGCCCCTGCCCGACGTGTGCCCGGGCCTGCGGCCCGCCAGGCTCCGGGGGCTGCGCCGCGCACTGCACACGAACCCAGAGTCGCCAGGCCAACTTTCTGTCCCCTCCTCGCCTAGCCTCACGGTGCGCAGGCGTCCCCGTCGAGGGGAGCTGCTGCAACCCTGAGTCTCCCAGCCCCGGCCCATCTTCTAGCCTTCCCACCGAGGCCCGAAGTCCCTGGGCTGCGGTGCCGGCCGGCGATCCCTGCGCTTCCTGCAGACGCTGCGGCGAGTCTCTCACCGTTCCCTCCCCCTCGCGCTCGGGTTACAGGTTAATGAAATGCTCGTTTTCCTCAGTCATTTGTTTTGTTTTCCTGCAAAGTTCTGATAAGTAGCTAACCAACGAAGCTTGTAATTACAATCTTACAGAAACCGGGCCGATCTGTATATAAATCTCACCATCCAATTACAAGATGTAATAATTTTGCACTCAAGCTGGTAATGAGGTCTAATACTCGTGCATGCG
>CAUYOR010165333.1:0-34417 GCA_963573925.1 Callimico goeldii | reverse complement strand
CATCTCTACTAAAAACATAAAAAATTAGCTGGGCATTGTGGTGCGTGCCTGTAATCCCAGCTACTCAGGAGGCTGAGGCAGGAGAATTGCCTGAACCCAGGAGGCGGAGGTTGCAGTGAGCTGAGATCGCGCCATTGCACTGCAGCCTGTGTAACAAGAGTGAAACTCTGTCTCAAAAAAATAAAAAGAAAAGAAAAGCCCATCTCAGAAGGTTACATGCTACGTGACTCCATTGATAGAGCATTTCCAAAATGGCATCACAGTAGAGATGGAGTGCAGGGGAGAGGTTGCTAGTGCACAGAAAAGAGGAGAAGGGTGTGACTATAAGGGAGAATATAAGGTGCCCTCCCCTAGAGTGACAGAATAGCTCTGGAACATTATGTGGTGGTAATCAAATGAATCTATATATGTGAGAAAACATCATGGAATTAGACACAAGAATGAGTGCATGTGAGCGCTGCTGAAATGTGAGTAAGAGCTGTAATCCAGTTGATAATTTGGAGTCAATCAATGTCCTTGCTTCATGATGTAAGACGTCATCATTGGGAGAAGGTAGGTGATGAGTACTCGGGACCTCTGCACTATTGTGACAACTTATTGTGGTCTACAGTAATTTCAAAAGAAAAAGAGAGAGAAGAAGAAAAAGCGAGGCGAGGAGGAGGAGGAGGAGCAGGAGGAGGAGTAGGAGGAGAAGCAGGAGGAGGAGGAGCAGGAGGAGAAGCAGGAGGAACAGGAGCAGGAGGAGGAGGAGGAGGAGCAGGAAGAGGAGGAGGAGCAGGAGGACGATGAGCAGGAAGAGGAGGAGCAGGAGAATGAAAAGGAAGAGCAAAAGGAGGAGGAGGAGGAGGCAGAGGAGCAGGAGGAAGAGGAGCAGGAGGAGGAGGAAAAGGAGGATCAGGAAGAGCAGGAGGAGGAGGAGGAGCAGGAGGAGGAGGAATAGGAAGAGAGAGCAGCAGGAGGAACAGAGGAGAAAGAAGAGCAGGAGGAGGAGAAGCAGGAGGAACAGGAGCAGGAGGAGGAGGAGCAGGAAGAGGAGGAGCAGGAGAATGAAAAGGAAGAGCAAAAGAAGGAGGAGGAGGAGCAGGAGGAGGAGGAGCAGGAGGAAGAGGAGCAGGAGGAGGAGGAAAAAGGAGGATCAGGAAGAGCAGGAGGAGGAGGAGGAACAGGAAGAGAGAGCAGCAGGAGGAACAGAGGAGAAAGAAGAGCAGGAGGAGGAGAAGCAGGAGGAACAGGAGCTGAAGGAAAAGGAAGAGGAGCAGGAGGAGGAGGAGCAGGAGGAGGAGGAGCAGGAGGAACAGGAGCTGAAGGAAAAGGAAGAGGAGCAGGAGGACGAGGAGCAGGAGGAGGAGGAGGAGCAGGAGGAGGAGGAGCAGGAGCAGGGCCAGACAGCTGGGGCCCCCAGACACAGCAGTCAGGACTCTAGTGTGCTGTCCGTGGGATCTCCATGGCAGCTCACGTGGCAGCCACTCCCAGTGCTAGGGCGGCAGCAGAAAGAGTTTGGGTGGGAGATGGACTCTGGTGCCCTGAGGGCACTGAGGAGAGCACCTGGCAGGTGCTGCTGCTGCTGCTGCTGCTGGGTGTGAGGGATGTTGCCTCTGAAAATGTTTTTTTATTTTAAATGGAGGGATTGGATTAGGTGGACCTCGGGACTATTCCGTGCCTAATATTCCACATTTCCACCAGTAGCCTAAGTGAATCTAGTCACTGTGATCCAATGTTCACTTGTGCTGCTTGCTCTGTTTCCTGACAGCCAAAGTGAAATCACCTATGTTTTGTGCCAAGTGTTGACACTCATCATAGACAGCTTGTGTTATTGACTATAGTTCTATTTGAATATCTTGTTCCACAACTAAATTGTAAATTTCTCTCGAGACCATAACTGACTAGTATTTGTGATGCTTGGTGTGTCACATAGCAGGTCTGATTGCAGAGTTCATTATAATTGAACTCAGAGCTCAGAGACTAAAAAAAGTTAAAGTTCCAGTTGAAAATATTGACATATTTGACCATTTTTCGAAAAGTTAAGTTTTGTAGGATAAAATCACCACCAAGCCAAAACATTAATGACAAATTGGGCAACATATTTGTAACAATAACAGGACAGATGTGAATACACAATGCAAAAAACAAAAATGACAAATGGCCAGAAGTACATGGACATTCAGTCCCCTCCTTATCAGGGACATGAACATTAAAACAATGAGATTCTAGCTTTTTTGCTTTTTATCTATTTTGTTTTTATCTATTAGATCAGAAAAAATGAAAACAGTTTACAGTATATAATGTTAGCAATGATGTGGAGAAATAGACATTCTCATAAACCGCTAATAGGTCCATAAATGAAGGTGGTGGACATGGAGTAAAATTTGATGGCAGATAACAACAGTCTTCAAAATGTGCCCAATAGTTCATGATGTAGGGATTTATCTTAAAAATAATAATCAGGGAACAAACATAGACAAGAATAGCAATTAAATAACTGCCTGGAAGAGTACAAATTGGGAAATGAGGCCATTGTTCATTAATAGAAGAATGAACTGATGAATAGGAGTGTTTTTTATCAAGTGGAGTATTATATAACAGTTTAAATGAATAAACTAGATCTACATGGATAAATCTCTAAAATAAACTGTTGATGCCAGAAACCAGATTTGAGAAGAAAATGTATCGTCCAATAGCATTTGTGTAAATCTTAAAAACACAGAAAAAGTGTTATTTTGTCCACTACGTGTTGTTCATGAATATGCACCAAAGGTATAAAATGTATGTAAAAGATTCTCATCAACTTCAAAATTGTGATTAAAAGAGAAGGATGAGAATATTGTTTGTATGATATTGTGTTGCCTTTTTTAAAAAAAAGGTTGAATTAAATGAAAAAATGCATGTATGGCCTTTGGTGTAGTATCTGCCTAAATAAATAGAAATATCAACTATTTACATAATGTTGCTACCTAAGTATATACTTATACATATGTTCTTGTAACTTACTTTTTTAAAAGACAAATCCATAAATGATGAATTCTTGGGCATATTTTAAAAATTTTTATTTACTGTAAAATGTTAGTTCATCTCTACCCCCTTCACTTACGGTCTGACTGGCAGGTTATGAGTATAGTGTAAGAGGAAAGCTTTGCACGTTACGGGGGAAAACACAGAATAAAAGATAATGCTCAATTTTGAGCATGAAAAAAAGGGGGCTGTGTTGAGATCCTTCCTTCCACAGGAAGGAAATGTGCTAGACGTGTGCCCTCCATTGTCTCACTGAGTCCTCACAGCCACCTATGTCATGCTTTTATTGGCCCCATTTCCCTCACTGGGAAACTGAGGCTTAATTACTAGATTATGTAATTTGGATGAAATTATATCTCTATCAACGGAAGATGAAGGATGTAAATATGAGCTTGTTCGATGTCAAACTTTAGCTTCTTCACACTGGATCACGCTGAGTTGAAAAGTGAAGAAATACAGGAAGTTTCTACACAGATGTTAGAAGAGTTTGCAAAGAAAGTCAGGGTGACATGGGTCTGCACCTCACCATAGCTTGGACTGGATTTGCCATCGAATTTCCTGCTAGTGTATTCCCAGAAGCTGTCCCAGGGCTGGGGACTGGGTCATTGACCTATTAAACAAACATCCCTGCTGACAAATGTGGAGGTTGCCAAGATGGGCTGCAGAGTGAGTAGGAAGCTGACAGCAGATCCCAGCACCCATGGTCTAATCAGCAGGATTTCCAGCAAAGCTCTCAGTCCCCAAGGGTCACAGGGCTCCCTGGTTCCAGAGCATGAATGGTAAGTAGATAAGAACTACCTAGCATGGAAAAAAAGTCCAGGATTTGGGACTTTTCAGGGGACACGCGATCTGTAAGCAGTTTTTATTTTTCCCTTCTGTTAAAGTTTCCAAGGCCCAAAGGAAGACAGTGCTGTGGTCATTGTGGATAATATAATTGTTCAGAAACTGCAAGAGAAACAGGAAGTACTAGCGTGTGGCATGTAGTGTGGTGGTGAAGACCAACTCCGTAGCCACACACCAACAGAGGCTGAGAGGAACTTATGTCTGTGCAACACCGAAGAGAAACCCTCCCAGGAAAGACAGAAACAGAACATTATGAGGCGACCTTGGAAAAACAGCCCTTGGGGCGTGAGCATGTGACTACAGCAAGACCAAGGAAGCTCTAAGCTGTATCCTGGATGAGCAGGAATTAGGGAAACTTGGGGGGCAAAGGGGAGGGGAGGAAAGAAGTAAGAAGGAGCCAGTAATTAAGCAACGGTTTAGAATCTGCAAAGACGTTAACAGTGCTGATAATTTCTCCAAGGTGGGAACAATCTACAAATGTCCAAGAACATAGGTAACTGTCACAGGCTGAAGAATGTCCCCGCCTCAAGAATTCAAATAACAGTTAAGAGTTCTGAGTTGTAATTCCTGAAATCTGTGAATGTTACCTTATGTTTTTATTTTTTTAAACAAAGGACCATGCGGAGGTGATTAGGGTAGGGATCTTGAGATGCAGAGATTATCCTGGATGATTTGACCACAGAAGAGAAGAAGGCAATGTGATCACAGAGATAGAGACGAAAGAGCTGTGGCCACCAGCCAAGGAATGCCAGAAGCCACCAGAAGCTGGCAGAGGACAGGAAGAGGCTAGAGCCTCCAGAGTAAGTGCGGCCCCACCACCGCCTTGATTCTGGTCCAGCGATAGTGATGCTGGACTTTCTGACGTCCCGAGCTGTGAGAGAATACATTTCTGTTGTTTTAAGCAAACACAATTTGTAGTAATTTCTTATGGCAGATGTAGAAAACTAGCAGAACTAAAATTTAGTTTTGAGAAATTTGTTCTGTTGCTCTGTTAATTAATCCCCAGTGATAAACAGTCATTTAAGCTTTGAGTATAGAAGTAAAAACTTGTAAATATCCTAGAATGTCTATCAACAGCAGTTAAATAAATTGATAATTTGTTAAGTACTGTACAAATATTAAAAATGAAATGGCCAAAGTATAGAACTTATTTACTGACATGATCCTATGCTCATAACATACTTACCATTGAGAAAAAAACAATAAACATCAATTATATAATACTCTTTTACATTAAATTTTGACCTGTTTGAAAGTTGTTCTTGTATATGGCATGAGGTGAAGATATAAATCTATCTCTTCCCACTTAGCTACTCATTTTATAATTTGTTCCAACACCATTTATTGAGTAATACATCCTTCCTCCCATATATTAAATTGATATATTGTATATTTTAAATTTAGCATATATTAAATTCTCATATATTGTTTTATTTTTGAACTTTTCATTTTGTCTCATTGGTCTGTCTGCTTATTCATGCATCAACGTTGAGCAGTTATCATAAAATTTAATATCTGGGTCGGGTGTGGTGGTTCACGCCTGTAATCCCAGTACTTTGGGAGGCCGAGGCGGGTGGATCACAAGATCAGGAGTTCGAGACCAGCCTGACCAAATAGTGAAACCCTATCTCTACTAATAATACAAAAATTAGCTGGGCATGGTGGCGCATGCCTGTAATCCCAGCTCCTCAGGAGGCTGAGGCAGGAGAGTTGCCTGAACTTGGGAGGTCGAGGTTGCAGTGAGCCAAGATCGTGCCACTGCACTCCAGCCTGGAAAACAGAGTGAGACTTAGTCTCAAAAAAAAAAATTAATATTTGATAAGATACCTCATCCCATTGGCCTATTTTTTCCTGTTCTTCTTGCTTTATAGTTATCTCACTATTTTTTTTAAAGACCAGTGGGGATCTTTGTTGTTACAATCATGTTAATTTTATAACTAGTGAAAATTGACAACTTTATGGTGTTGTCTCCCTAAACAATGGGTAGGAATCTCCCTTGTGTGTGTGTACGCACATGCTCGTGCTCTCTTCAGAAGTGATTTTGAAGTTTCCTTTATATCTTTTTTTGTTATCTTTATGCATTTTATTCCTAAGAAGTTTATCCCTTTTGTTACTATTAAACATGGGAATTTTTCATTACATTTTCTGATTTGTTTTATATATATAAGCTATTTTTATCTTTATTAATTTGTACTCTAATATATTGTTGAATTTTCTCATTTTTAACTTTTTCAGGTGACACTTTTGGGTTTTACAGATATGTAATTTATCTTTTACAAATAACCATAGTCACATTTCCTTCTTTCCCATTTTTGTAGCTATCATTCTTTTCCCCTGTCTGATTCTATCAGTTTGTGTTTCTAGTAAAATGATAAAAACAATGGTGATATCTGTATGATATTCCTGAATTTACTGGGAATGCTGTTAACACTAAGCATGGTTATACTGGTTTGGGCCTGAAATATTGATAGATATCAATAAAGTATCTGATAGTTATTGATGTATCAAGAACGGATATGAGATTATGTCAAATGATCTTTCAACATCTATGAAAATGAACAGTATTTCTGTGATGAATATAATAAATTTATTTGCAGCTTTCTTAATACTGAACCAACCTTGCATTCCTAGAACACCTATTTAGATATGGTATGCTATTGTTTCAATGTGTTGTTGAATCCTATTTTATAATATTTAATTTAGGATTTTAAAATAAATATTTATAAGAAAGGTAACTGCATTTTGCAATCTTTCTGGGTTTTGGTACAAACGTAATGCACTTTGGTTACAAAAATTAGAAGTTTCCTTCTTCTTTTATGTTTTATGCTTTTTCTGTTATGGGGTTATTTTTAAAAAAAAAAATGTGGTAGAATTCCCCTGTGAAATCATCTGGGCCTCATGCTTATGTGGCAGATTACTCTGACAACTTTCCCTATTTCTTCTGTGGTAATATATTGGTTTGGATTTTCTTCCTCTTTTAGGGTCAGTTTTGGAAAGTTGTATTTTCCTGGAAAATTGTCCATTTCATCTAAATGTCGAATTTATTTGCATACGGTTGAACCAAACAGATTTTATGATTTAAAAATTTTCCTCTACTTCTTTTATCTTCCTTTATTATTTGCCATTTTTATAGAAAATATAGGAAAATTATTTTCTTTAACTTCAGAGTAGGAAATGAAAGCTTTTGTAACTATGACTTAACAGCCAGAAGCCATGAAAAAGGACGGATGAATTCTACCACATAAAATTTATATATTAAAAAAACTTTGCAGAGTGAAAAAACACTAGAGCAATGTCTAAAGTTTGACAACAAATTGGAAAAAATTTGCAACTTACACAATAAATCAAGGGCTAATATCCTTACATATACATACTGAAAGAGCTTTTGCAAATAGAAAAATCCAGTGGAAAAGTTAGCAAAAGAGATGATGATATAGCTCAGAAATAAATTACATATGGCTCAGGAACATGTGAACAGATGTTTATCTCACTTATAAGAGAAATTCACATTAAAACAAAACTGAAAGACCATTTTTAAATATATATTGGCAAAAATGATAAAGTGTGATTATGTGCTTTTGTGGAGTGGGCTAGGGAAAACAGGTAGTCTCATATATTACAAGTGGAAGTAAAATTTCATGCAATACCTAAGGAGGGAAATTTGAGACTCTCCATCAAGAAAGAAAATGCTTCGACCAAGACATTCCACCTGCAGAAACATCAGTTACATTTCTGGGCCAGCTGGGACGACAGCCAAGCACAGCCTCTGACACCATCTCTGCTTACAGCAAGTGCCATGAACTCTCACCGGATGGGGACAGTTTTCACACAATAGAGGACAGGAGCGCAACACACCCGACAAAATCACACTTGCTGATGTTGACCAGAGCAGCTCTCACAGCTGTTTCTCTTTCCTGGGTTCCCCGAACAGACTCAGCTACATGATCTCAGCAACACAACGCCTCCAAGTCTTTAAGCGGCGAAAAACCACAAATGAGACGTGTACTCCCACCACTAATTGCTTTAAGATGTGGTATGAATTAAAGCTGCCCTTCCCTCCCCTTTGTAATTCAGGCCACTCTATTAATTTTGCTACCCAAGAGTGATTACCCCCGTTTTCCTAAACTTTGTTGACAGCCTGCCCTGCCTATAAAATTGATACCACATTTCTGGAGCAGGCCTTTGCTCAGAGATAACCTCCTTCTTTGTGATACTTTCCTCAGGTACACGTTGTCTTCTCCACCTTTCCATAATTCTGTATTCTGAGTGGGCAGCATGCAGCATGGCAAACTTCCTCAAAAACGGTCATGATCCTAATGTAACATATTCCACTTCCATCCCATTCCTCATTTACCTTTACAATGGCAGCGTTTGAAGGGTTAACTCCTTTCCCCCAGCGGAGTGAAGCCTTTTTTGCTGACCCAGTGTGAGATGGGTTTGGACCACATTCAATTTAGCTGCAGTCAACAGGAAGGTAGGGAGGAAAATCGGGTTTAACAAACAAAGCATGGAAAAAGGAGGAGTGAGTCCACAGCAGGAAATCATCGTTGGGCAATTGCTCACTTTGTTAAGGGAGCAGCCCGCGTGAATATCCATCAGGACGCAGCGCTGGGTCCCTGGTTTCTCCGCAGCACCCTGTCTGGTCTAATTAGTTACAAAAGCGGCTCTATGGGCTGGAGAAATTTTCAATTGTGTTGTGTTTCAGGGGAACAAACACAGATGTCGTTGAAGTGGAGTGTGGCACCAGCTTATTTCGGTGAAACCTTGAGTGGTCAGCCAGAATGGAATCAATACGGAAGGAAGCGCTGAATGCCAACAGAAGTGGTTTACAAAAATAATTCACTGACCATTCCATCTGCCTCGGATTAAGCGTGTTAAACGGTTCCGTTCAAGTAAACATTTCTAATATATAGATATACATAAATAAACAAAACCACATATTTTTATCAAATATTTGCATTTGAAAACCTCCACTAACATACACACACCCAGAACTGGGCCTGTGCTCTTTCATCTGACCATAGACTTTTCCCCTTAGAACATTTACACTAAAAACATGGAATCTGAAAGAAAACTCAGATTGGCCCATTAGAGAAGAGTAAACCCCCTGTGGAAAGGAAAGTGAAAATAATATTTTCAGAATAAAAATCTTTCAATCTGTAAAAGGAGTTTTATAGCTCAGTCTCGGGAAAGTCAGCCAAAGGTTCAACTGACATGTGAACAGAACGGGTTTTGGGGAACCAATCACTGTCCCGACAATGGGTCAGGAATCAATAGCCTGTTGATATTGTAAAAAATAGCCAAATCAACAGCCTGCAGATATTGTAAAACTAGCAATTTGCATAGAAAGTCTACTCTATGCATTTTTTAATTGCATGAATTAGAATCTAAGGAAACATGATGTCACAGATAAATAGCAAATAAAAGATGTCAACACATATTAAACACTAAGTTAAATACTTCTCATGTAATCTCTGCAACCACACTGAGGCAGGTATTGTATTACTACCCGGATTTAGCAGATGTGAAAACTTCAGCACAGAGTGCTTGAGTAACTTGCCCAAGATCATACAGCCTGGAACTCCACGAGGCCCGAACTGGAATCTGGGCCATCGGACTCCGGATCATGCTCTGTTCTACTCCCCAGTGTACACAAAATAGGCAAGAGAGGTGTGAAACAGGAAGCCCGAGCAGTTTCCCACAGCCAGTCCGAGGAGCAGACAGGGCAAAATTCATCCACTCGTTGGCAGGCCTTTGCCTCCCATTCACTCCCTTCACACAGCAGGCCACAAAACAAAGGGACCCTGCATCCACTCAATCTGCGCTGCCATCCTTTGTTCCTCACCTGCCTACCCCAGGGACTCCTGCCCCTTACCTGTGGAGGGAAGGTGAAATAGGACAGCTTTTCATAGTCCAGCAGGAAAACAAAGGCCAGCTGCTTTCCTGGGAACAAATTCCTGGGCTTGGCTAAAGGATGGCTTTGCAGACTCTCAATGTCAAGTTCAAAGCCTGCAAATGAGCATGTCCTGCCAGATCAAGTAGCTCTAATGATTCTACTTCCCTGTAGGGTCCCATGACCTGAGTCTCCAGCTTATCTGGTAAGGAAGCAGAGGTGGACCAGGAGGACAAAGGCAGACGGACTCAGGAGCCCATCGTATGTGCTTCTACCTGCATTCGACCCAGCTCATCTCAGTGAAGCCTCACAGGAAACTCAGCATGTGTATGCAGCTTGAGGAAAGTCACACAGATAGTGAATGGCAAAGTGAGGATTCAAGCTGAGTTCTGACTCCTAGCCCTTGCTTTGTTGGCTTGGCCTCGAATGCCACTTGGTATGAGTTTTTCAGTGGTGCCCTTACTCAAGGCACTGCTGGCAAAATGTCACAAAAATGATAAAATCAGGGAGAGGTATGGCACCCCCAAAGAAGGCGGCCCTGATGCTGGAGGACAGGGGAGCAGGTCCCTGAGCAAGGTCTAGTGAACCTCCGATAAAGGGGTCCTCCTCCCTGCGCAGGCAGAAGCACATCCTTGACTTCAGTCTGCTAGCTGCGTGTGAGCTCATGCGGCTCCCGGGTCAGGCTGAGCAAGGCTGTGGAGCATTTCCAGCACTCAAGGTAACGGGAAATGTTGAGCAAAGTAGGTGCAAAGCCTTGTCTAACATTTCCATTTACCTCCTTTGTCTGCTGAAGAAGTGTCATTAATTCAAACCGCTTCAGAACGGGGCATGCAGATGTGTGAGAGCGGAAACCCCCGGGCCCCAGGCCTCGCACCACATCCTCGCTGACTCTATCTCTTGTGTGGAGTGATCAATTGAACCCTGGCAAATGCACTGTGAATATTGCAGCTAAACTGACCACTAATGTGCATGTGTCTGTGTACACCGGGAGGGGAGGGGACTAGAAGCAGCATCCTAAGCCGGCTCTTCCTCATCTATTTCCCTGGCCTGACATCCCCCCACAATCAAGTTACTCTTCCCTCTCCAGCACCCCACCTCCCCAAAGCAAGACATAACAGACATTTCAAGGGAAGAAAGGACACTTCGAGGGGATAAAAAGCATTATTTCCTCTCTAGGAAATACCCCAAATCAACCACTTTACTAACTTCTCACTGCTAATGCTTTTCGTATAGACAGCAGAGTTCTCACTGAAATAACAGCTAGCCTCAATAATACTGTCAATTCTGCAGCCAGAAGGAAAACCCATCCTTTTCCAAATGCAAGAGAAAAGTCTGAAAGCTTAGCAATGCACAGCTTTAATATTTTGGTTGATAACATGCCATGGACTCAGAGTATTTTCCATTTCCTCTTTGTCCTTTTTCCAGTGATTTCAAGGCCTTTATTAAATCTGTCAAAATCTAAATATGAGTTGTGATGGTAAAAATTAGGTGACTTTTTTCTAACAAATACGGTAGAAAAGTATACCCATCCAAATGAGTCTCATCCTCTTCAAAGTAAACTCCTATAGGGGACTTAGGCTTACACCAAGGAGGTCTCCCTCCGTTCCCCAAAACACACACGTGCACACACACACACAGAGAGAGGGAGGGAGTTATCTATGTGTGTAGAAATTCTTTTGCAGTTAATTTCAGCATAGGCACATCATTTTGAATACACCTCATGGTGACATATGTGATTTGTGGGAAAATCCTAAGATGTTCAGTGCCATGTCTGATTTCTTTAAAAAGTAATCAAGCTGGAGCATAGTATTTGAGGGTCAAGATGAGATTGCACTAGAGCAAAAAAGTTGATTTTCCAGTGCGTCCTCAGAAGTCTTTTATACTCAAGTCCATTATCCGAAGCATATGAAAGCAGATTGAGGCTGAGGAGGATGAATGTGCCTGCCAGTTTAACCCTCTGGTATTTAAACCCTCCTCACACCTCAGCAGTTCCTGAGGCACCTCTGAGATCCTCTGCCCTCCCTCTGCACAGAGCCGGGTATTCAAACATCTAAGCCAATTCTAAAAAAGCTGTTTGTAAACCGTAAAGCCCAGGATAAACACGACTCTGTTCATCCCAGATCTGCTTTATCAGTCACAGGGTCTGGTATCTGTAGATATCTATGACCATGACTAAAATAATAATTTCAAAACATTCATCTACTGCCGTTGACCCTAGACCTGACCCTCCAGCAACTTACTGTCCACAAAGGGGTTCCCTGATCCCTGTAAAAATCACTACTGTAGTAGGCAGAATTCTAAAGCTGTCCCCAAGATTCTTATCTCCCGGTCATCTGACTCAACACAAATCTAGGTACTGCTATAATGGGACTTTGCAGATGGAATTAAGGTTACTGGTCAGCTGATCTTAAAATAGGGAGATTATCTTGGATTATCCAGGTGGACCCTAGGTAATCACTTAGGTCCTGAGAAGCAGAAGAGGAAGGCAAAAGAGAGAATCAGAAGGAGGTGATGGAAGAGGGAGGCAGAGGATAGATAAGCTAATGGGAGGTCAGAGAGATTTGAAATATGGGAAAGACTCAACCTATACTGCTGGCTTTGAAGAAACAGAAAAGGGCAATGACTCAAGTAATGCAGGTGGCCTCTGGAAGCTGACAATGACCCTGATCAACAGCTGGTAATGAAGCGGGGACCTCAGTCCTCCAACCACCTGAATGAGCCTGGAAGCACATTTTCTGCAAGATCCCCCTGCCTCCTTGTGCAGCCCTGCCCACACCTTGATTTTAGCTTGGTGAGACCAATGTCACACTTCTAACCCACACAACTGCAAGATAATAAATGAGCATTATTTTCAGCTGCTAAGTTGGTGGTAACTCACCATGGCAACAATAAAAACCTAACACAACTACCCACAATGTTTTCCTGACATCTGCAGTCTTCCAGAGAAACTAGCTCATTCTTAGTATTAGAACATCTTGTTTCAGTCTAGTTCATTTGGCAAACATATGGGGCACCCACAGTCTGGGCAGAAGTCAGGTGAGAGGATGCATCACAGGTAAGAATGGAGAAGACATTTCCAGGGGCTAGATGGGCTACAGCCTGATATTTGGAACCAGTCACGGGGAAAATCATGTGAGTCCAACCTTGGTGCTTAACATTGACTACTCATTGGATTCACTCGGGGAGTTTTAAAAACTCCCCATTCCAGGTCCTACCTCAGACCAATTACATCCACATTTCAGGAAGATAAGCATCAGTGCATTTTAAGCCTTCACAGGTGATTCCAATGAAAGTGAACATTGAGAACCACTGGTCTAGGCATGAGGAAAGAGGAAAATTTGACTAGGTGGGGGAAAATTTCATCTGCTAGTAGAACTTGTAGGAAATACTCAAAAACAAAATCTCCTATTCAGGTGCTGGCAGGGGGCACTGATAGAGTTTATCTTCATTGTTGACATGGATTTCTCAACAGAGAAAGATACAGACATTGTCTGTCTTGCAAACTTTCATATTCCCCAGAATTGGCAGAATGCCTGGCACGTGCTTAGTGCTCAAAATATTTCACTAATGATCTTGTCTTTACAGTACTTCTCAGTTCCACTCAGAGGCGTGTGGAGACATTGCAGAGTTTCCTAATATAAAATGGGGACAGGCCGTTTGCAATGCAGACAGGCCCTCTGCTCACCTTTGCAGCGAGCATTGAAAGAGGACATGAAAGATTTTGCTCAGAAATGGGGAGGAGGGTAAAGTAGAAAGCTATCACAAGGCTTTTTCTTACTCTGAGTATGGGTACCAACAGTGCTGTAACCCTTGTAGGGGGTTTCTTTCCAGTGGGTGGCAAGGCTTCTGCCATGATGGAACTGACGGGTAATGACTCGGGCCAATGGCTGGTTTTCCCACATTTGTAAATTTCTAGAATGTGCTTTAGAATTCTCAAATTACTCTGTGCATTCTCAGTACTTGGGCATCATGGCAGGGGGCAGAGAAGGAGGAGGCTTGTCTTTATGGTGATGTTTTCCATTGTCTGTGTCCCGTGGGATGCATCTGCTGGCTAACATGCGAGCCCTTCCATGCCAGGTGGGTTCAGGGTGACCAACCACCTTCCAGAATTTTTCCCACATGAACCGCATCCCTGGGTCTTCCGCTGACTCACGAGTTGGCACGTTGAGCTGGCATTCTCCATTGCCTGGAAAGCTTTTCCCACATTCCAAACACCTGAGAATCCTTGCCCCCGTGTGGATTCTCCCATAGCGACACCAGTTGAAAACTGTCCCAGGGGACTTTCCCACACTGCAAACACGCAAGGTTTCACTCCTAGATGGACTCATGTGGGGTCAGCTCTTGGCTGAAGCTTTTCCCCACAGTGGCCCCGTGGATCCCACAGTCTCGTTACTCACATGCCGATCACACTTTGAGACAATCGGAATGTGGAAGGTATTATTTCAAGTGTCCTTCTACTTTATATGTACGAATCCCATTTTTATTTGGCTGATGGCCTAGGCAAATATCGTTAGCCTTTTGAGCACAGGTTGGCACAACAAACGTTTCCATAAAACGTTTTCTCGAACACACAAATATGACTTTGTCAAAGGCTTTCTTTCAATGCTACTATTCCCCGGCCAAGCAACCTAGAGCTAAGGTTTCTCAGCTGTCGCTGCCTCTGCTGGGAACGCCTCCTTTGCAGCCCCAAAGCAAGCCCTTCTAATAACCAGCAAGCTTCAAGGGAAATGCAGACACGGGGAAGCAGTGTCTAGGGAGGACAGTCTGAACATAAAATCGTGCAACTAAAAGGTTTTTCCAGTTAACGCAGCACTTTCCCGCTGAGAAAGGCTACCTTTAAAAGCTGTCATTTCCTTTGCATTAACTAAAAATGGACACATCTGTTGCAAGAAATGGGGCGGGGAGAGGACAATAGCTGTTGTGATGGCAAAGTGTATGTGTGCGCCAGCCGCTGAAGAAAGTGCAAGGAGGGGCGAGACTGGTGGAAGGACTGCCACGGGGTTGCCGTCAGTCATTATTTATGCATCACCATAAATGCACGGCCGTCAAAGTCAACGGCCGTCTCACTTAACTGCTACCTAAGTGCTGGCAATGTGAGGCCTCAGAAGAATGACTCTTCTCTTTAATATTTAACCAGATGCTTCCATTTTTGAAAATATACTTTGCTCCTTACGGAGGAGGGAGGGGAGGCTGACTTGCAGTTTCTGTGATGTATGAGCTAATGCTCAGAGTAACAGAAGACCAGCCTTTGTTCATCAGATGTCATTGTCCGTATTCCCACCACGTTGGCCAACAGAGCGTTTTCTACAAGTTTGAATTACTTCCTATATTACTGCATTCATTAACATCCTGATGAAATAAGCTAAGGTAACTACATCTGCACAATGGAGATAAGAAAGCCAAGGCAGGAAGGTTGTACACAATCAGCTCCAGGTCAGGCAAGATGGAGGAAGGGGCGAACCAGAATCTGACTTTTTTGTTAGGGTTTGAATTTCGCGGCAGATGGAAAGGTCACATTACCCAGACTGATGGAGTCTTTGGGAAATTACCCAGAACTGCCAGTTGCACTCAACACTCCGACATGTGCTAAGTGCAATGCCCATGCTACCTGCAGAAAACTAGAGACTTCCCACCTCTCTTCCTGGAGTTCTCCGTGTCTCAGGGACATCCCTTGCCTCTCGGTCATTTCCCATCTTTGCCCTTCACCTCTGGGCCTACTCCAAGCCCAGACATCACGGCCATGGCCAACCATCCACAGGACAAAGTATTCACGCATCCCATGGCCTCATCTTGAAACTGACTTAGAAGGCCATCAGTCTATCAATACAGTGGCCAACAGACACACAGTAAACAGTCACCAAGAGCCTCTGGGGCCCACCTGCCAGACAGACTTCTCCCTCTCTGCATCATGAAGAATGTACTCTCCTTCATGCCTCTCTATTCTGCTTCCGTCTGTGTGTGGCGCGTCTTCTAATGGCTCTGTGCTTCTGCCTACGCCGGGGCAGCGGGATGGGGGTGGGGGTCTGATGGAAGTGGCCGGCCCCTTGAAAGGGCCTCTATTATCCCAGAGCTGTTATTGTTACAGTTCGACTGTCAAGCTCTTTCTCCCACGTCTCTCACACATCATTTCCTCTTGGGCCCATATATCTTAAATGAAAAATGTAAGGACGTATAAGACAGCCTAAGAACAAGAGAGCAACGGCCCCAAGAAGGAAGACTCTGTTCTTGTTATTCTTGGTTTACTTTAATCTCACCTTTGGGCCTCTTTAATACATCCCACCCTCCTGAAGGAAAAATAAGAGAGACAGAGAAGAATTGAACAATGAAGCATTTCTGTGCTCCACTCCACAGTTCCCCCGCCCCACCATCCCAGACCCCCTAGGGCCAAGAATGACTCCCATGCTTCATAAAATTTCAGATAATATTGAGGGGGATGTCAGAATGACTTCACTGGCCAGTACAGACAGCATCTGTACGGGCTCCTAAGGGAGACGGGATCAGGCACAGAGCAGCCCCTTGTGCTGGGGATGCTATCAGAGGGTCCCATTATCTGCAGAAGGGATGTGAAATTGGAACAGCTCCAGCTGGGAGTGCAGCAAGCCACACCATTTACATGAAATAGACGGCACTGGGCCCGCCACAAAGCAGGCTGGCTTTGATCTTGGTGAACTTTTGAATCATGTGTGACTAAAGACTTCTTTGCAAAGAATTATTTCAGCTCCCTGAGTTAATGAAAAGCCAGCCTGCACAATTTATGGAAGCAAGAGACCAAGCATTAGAGGGAGGGAAAAAAAAGTCATAAAAGAGTCCCCAGGAGGCTTTAATGCGACAGTCCTCATGGTCTGTGTGGATCTCTAACCCCACATTTATCTGTGAGATTTATTGGGTCTTACTGGGATTCATTCTTCTCAGCACTGAGGTTGGTGGAGATGATCTTAGGGAGAAAAACGTATCTGAGGCAAAATGCACAATATCAATGAGACGAAATCAAGAGGGCAAGCCCCTAATCATCAGGCAGGGTTGATCCCTGTGCCACTTCACAAAACTCATATCACTTAAACACTGCCATAGTACCTGGAGGGTTTCATAGGAGTCCCCAATACCTAGGATCAATTGATTGCAGCCAGTGTAGAAAAAAATCCACAAAATCAACCTGTCATTTTTATTGTGTGGAATGGATGTGCTTCCTAACCCACTTCATGGTAGACAATGTATTCTCAGGGGAAAAGAGACAGGGAAGCTTGGGAAGAAGTGGCCACTTAGAAGCAGAGCGCATGTCTCTTCTGGAGTGGGCAGTGTTTGCGTGTGTTGGTTGAGTATTTACTACGGAGCCATCTTCCAGAGGGTGTATCATAGGACACGTACGAAGAGAGAAACTGGAGTAAAAGGGTTAAGACGTGAGTCATCTCAGATGTGGGAAACCATTTCTCGCCCAAGGCTAAGCATAGTTCACTTTCATTTATCCTTTTCCAAGGTTTTCTTCCAAGAGGAGATTAAAGACAGCAGTGATCTGTGAGAGCCCTTCATTCTTCATGCTGCAGCGATAATAAATCTAAACCTTTTCACTGGTTATCACTTTCAATAAAAAAAATTCCATCCCTAGGCCGTCCTCTGCACAGTGAGAAGGGAATGTTGGCTTGGATGATCTGTCTACTATCGGGAGGCAACCCGGGGCGCAGGTTTAAGCTTGGTCTCAGCATCACATCACCCTGGTTTGAATCTTCCCAGCCAGTTCTCCCTTCTGGCTGGGAACTCTGCACTTAGATTTATTCTGTACATTTCAGTCTCATCATGAGAATAATGACTGTATCTCTCTCTTTAGGTTGTGATAAGGACCAAATAAGATAACAGATAATAATCTCTTTCTGGTTCTTAGTAAATATTACATGACTTCCTGAAACTAGATGCTTTAGAAAATAGATATGGGTTAGGTCTTTTAAACTTAATTTTAAGCAGTTTTCGAGTTTAAAGAGGAATACGCTGTTTAAAAACAGAACGACTAGAATGAAAATAACATCCATTTATTGTTCCAATAAAGCTTTCAATTGAACAAATTCCCAATAGCTATGAATATGCTTAGCATGTACCTAGGTGTGAGCATCATGCCAGACAATTTAATGTACATCATTTAATTTTTTTTTTTTTCTGAGACAGGGTCTCGCTCTGTCACCAGGCTGGAGTGCAGCGGCGCAATCTCAGCTCATTGCAACCTCCGCCTCTTGGGTTCAAACGATTCTCCTGCCTCAGCCTCCCGAGTAGCTGGGATTACAGGCACGCACCACCATGCCCAGCTAATTTTTTGTATTTTTAGTAGAGATGGGGTTTTACCATGTTGGCCAGGATGGTCTCAATCTCCAGACCTCGTGATCCACCCGCCTTGGCCTCCCAAAGTGCTGGGATTACAGGCGTGATCCTCTGCGCCCAGCCCACCATTCAATTCTCAGAATCAACACATGGAGAAGACTACCATGTTGCAGCTTTGAACAACGTTCTTGACGTTATGTGATTAGTTCACCGTCTCAGACGTAGAAAGTATCAAGGCTTGCACTTGAACTCAGAGCTTCCTATTCCAAGTCCAATACTCAATCTAGACACCATATTTCTTTTCCTTTTTACTTCCTAATAAGTCGTATTCAAAATTCAAATTATAGGATGCATAGTCTTCGCTGGCAATAGCTTATCACATCATAAAATAAAAAACAGAATCTGTCCCATAGAAATATATGCAAACTTTGCTGATGAGGTAAAGTAAATTCTGTGCCTCTTGGGTATCGAGAAACAAGCACGAAATTAAAGAATACTAATCATTAAAGGCTGAAAGTCAGAGACAAACTAAAAAATAAGTGAGGGAGTTGAGATAAACATCAGAGAGTGCTACTAAATCTTCCAGAAAACAAAGTCAAGACTTGGGGGTTTATTTGGGGCTTTTGGTGATTTGAAAAGGAAATTCACAAAAATACCTTCTCTCCTTAGAAGTAACCCATCAATAACCTATGAATTCTTTTAATAGCTGCTTAAAAGTAAATATTATTAAAGTACCCTGGGGCTCTTTCTTTCTCTTTTTCTTCCCTGTCCAACATTCCACAAAATAAAAGGAAGCTAATCTGCAAGTTTTTACCCTCTTCCAATACAACTTTTTAAAAGTAAAAGGTTCCCACGTTGGGCCATATGCATTCACAGCCCATGTTAAGTATCTCTGGGGAAGAGTCTCAAGGTGTCTCCTGGCCACACAGTGGAAAGTAACCAGCTTCCACAGAATGAAGCGACGTTTCCATAGACCCATTCCCTCCACTGAGGCCATGAGGCCAGTATATTCGTTTTCTAGGGCTGCTGTAACAAAGTACCACAAACTGGTGCTTGAACAACAGAAATGTGCTGCCCTGCAGTTCTTGAGGCTGGAAGTCTGAATTCACTGGGTCCACCGGGTTGATTCCTTCTAAGGACCCTAAGAGAAGGATCTGTTCCAGGTCTCTCTCTGTGGCTTGTAGGTGGCCTTTTCTTCCTGTGTCTCTTCACATTGCCTTTCCGCTACAGGTGTCTTTGTCCAGATTTCATATATATATGATTATACATATGTAATCTTGAGACACGGTCTCGCTCTGTTGCCCAGGCTAGTCTTGGACTCTGGCTCAAGTGAGCCTTCCACCTCAGCCTCCCAAGTAGCTGGGACTACAGGTGCATACCACCATGCTCAGCTACAAGTTCACCTTGCTATAAGGACAGAAGTCATATTGGATCGGGAGCCCATGCAACTCCAGTATGATCTCCATTGATGACATCTGCAATGACCCAAATAAAGTCACATTTGGGGAAAAGGACTCTAACATACGAAGCTGAAGTGTGAAGGGAGACACATTTCAACCCGTAATGGTGGGCATGGCTCTGAAATATTGCCTGGAAAAGGTTGGCTCCAGCCACTGAAAGGATGAGTTGAGTATTAGCCAAATACTATCATGCCCATTAACATATTTTCTAAGATTCTTACACAATTGGGTAGTATTGTCTCTATAATCACCTTGCAAAATTTTTCCTCTATGTAAATAAACTCTCAAACCACTGTAGCCATGAAATGCCAGATGGTACCCTGACTCTTGAGATGCCTAAGCTGCTTTCAGTAGGTGTCTAACTCTCTGAACTCTCTGGACTAAAAGGAGGAAGACACAGGATTGGGGATGGGGAACCCGTGAAATAACGTTCAAACCCATTTCTGTTTGAGTTGCAATCCCTTGCTCAGTAAGAGACAAACGTTTCCCTCTGGGTACTAAGGTTCAGGGCTTACTCTATCCCATTTACACACCATTCAGAGTGTTTGACTTAGCCCTGCTGTGGCCTTCTCTGGATGCTTTTCTGGAAACCCTTCCTCTGCTCCCCACTACCAGAATGAATTGTCTGTCTTCACCTGACCTCTGCAACATTTTGTGTTATTCACCACGGTTACTGTTGGGTTCCTGATGTGGCTCCTTCAACAGACTGAAATTCTTGATGAAAGACACTATCCTTAATTACTATAGCCATGGTACAAAGAATAGTAAACATGTGTTGAAGGAAAGGAGTTCGGTATTTGCTGAATTAAAATTGGATAAAAATGGACCATCTTAACTCAAGAGTCGGCCGGCCAGGTGTGGTGGCTCATGCCTATAATCCCAACACTTCGAGAGGCTGAGGCAGGAGGATCACTTAAGCCCAGGAGTTTGGGGCCAGCTTAGAAAATATGGTGAGATCCTGTCTCTACAAAAAAATAAAAAGAGTCTGTGACCACCTAATTGTCCCTTCTGAATAAGAGGCACAGCCATCCCCCATTTCTTCTGAGGAGACCATGGAGGGAAGAAGCAGGAAGGCCCCGAGCTGCACTGAGACTGCTTCCGGCTGTTTGCAAGAGTCCTTTGCCGGGCATGGACAAGTGACGTATCAAAATGCACAGACCACAGGTGACTCCCTTCTGAAGATGAAATTAGATACTTTGAGCCTTTTTAAGCCAAAAGTATGATTGTTTAAATTTTGTCTTCCTTTATTTTGCGCTAGCTTTGCTGAATCTCTGGACAAAGCTGATATTAAAAAAAAAAAACTGACACAAGTACAGAAAACCAAACACTGCATGTTCTCACTCATAGGTGGGTGTTGAACAATGAGAACACTTGGGCACAGGGAGACGAATGTCACACACTGGGGTCTATTGGGGGCTGGGGGGGCTAAGAGAGGGACAGCAGGGAGTGGGGAGGTGGGGGAGGGATAACATTGGGAGAAATGCCTGACGTACGTGACGGGGGGATGGATACAGCAAACCACCATGTGTGCACCTGCACAACAGTCCTGCAAGATATTAAAGTATAATAAAAATGTGTTTATATGTCAATGTTAAAGTATGTGTGTGTACATGTTCATATATGCCACTTGAAAATAGCATTCATTTTTGACATAAAGTTTTGAGCATGATTTCAAGTAATATTTTCCTATGTGATTTAATAATCTTCAGATACACGATCATAAGTCTCAACAGTGTGTGGTGTTTTATCTACAACTGTGTTTTGATATATTTGGACAAGCTACTATCACTGGACATTTACCTCAGTTTTCCCTGGAATAAATAATCGGTGACATAGAAATCACATGGAAATCTTATGTTAAGTCTCTGGTCATTTACTAGGATAAAATCATTAGAAAAATGCTTAATTACCTTGGTATAACTGCATTTTTCAGTACTGTGTGCACTTTTTCTAAAACTCACAATTTAATGATGCCTGGGTAATTTTCTTCCCTTAATGTCTGTTCTTCTAGAAATCAGCAGAAATACATTCACTTTAAAGTTCAAAAAACATCTGCTCTTGGGCGTGAGAGGGGAAATAATCATTTACACTGAGCATTTCAAGCAAAATCTTGTGGCAAAATTAAATGTTGACTTGTCTACGTGGCAAATGCTCAAATTACTTCTCATTTTTAGGGAAATCACATCTTGAATATATTCATTCTTTATTTGATATCTATTTTTTAAAAAAACAGTTTTTTCTACTGTCAAATTAAAACTGAGCTGGCTGCAAACTAGGTTGGTGGTTTTATTTCTGGGACCGTGCAGACGCAGCGGTGGTTTGGTCATTCTGGGTACAGGACAGCCAAGGACATCTGTGGTTCTCCTGAGCATGGTGCAGTTTCCAAAACCAAACTGCACTCACAGTCCTGCATACGTGTGCCTCGATGCACTCCTGGCTGGACTGTGCTCCTGTGAAAACACAGCGGTGGGGTGCTAGGGCTGCAGCTGAACTTGGCGACAGTTGCCTCGAATGCTTGTGCTTTGGTAGAAGGGGCACATTTGAGTCCCCACAAGTTACTCACTTCAGCACGACTCTAGGTGGGCTCTCCCTCCTCCCTCCTTCCCCCTCCCGGCACTTGCATGGCTTGGCCTATTGCCTCCTCGGGGATTCCCTCTTGGCTTAAGCTCCCCTGCGGTTGTCCAACTTTTGGCTCCAGGGCAGTCTGGGGCTGCGTGTGATGCTCCCTTCTGGGCCTTGTCGCCCTGCCACACATGGCATCCAGGCCTGCCTGTGCCCCCTGTGCAGGCGCGGCCCCGTGGCACTGACTGTGAGCAGCCCCTTGGGTTGCACCTCCTTTCGGAGTAAGTGTTGCTGTCCACGTGATGGCAATCCCATTTTCTCCGCCTTTTATTTTAGGTTCTTTCATGTTTGTTCCACCCAGATTCACAAAGGGATTGATTTTTCTGTCTTTAGCGTTCAGTGATTTTCCTAGCATATGTCTTGGTGCTGGTCCTTTCGGGTGGATATTCTCAAGTACACGCTGCGCTCTCTCAGGATGTAGTTGCAGCTCTTCTTTTCTTTCTAAATTCTGTGTTATGGGAAAGTTGGTCATTGTAGACTTCAGTGTTCTGCTCTTTTGCTTTAGTGTTTTTTTTCCTCTAGATACTTTATTACCTACATGCTGAATCCTTTTTGCCTCTTTGCCATTTCCTTAAAAGTACTTTTCACTTTTTCATTTATTTCCTTATGACTAAAACAAATCTTCTTTCACTCAGTGTGTTGACTGCCTGTTATTTGCTGTGAGCTCCTCCCATCTCAGCCCTCACTTCTGAGATGATTTTCAATCGTCCTGAATTCTTTGCCAAGTCGTCTTTTTTCCGGGTTCCCCTCACTTCCCTCTTCTCCCTCCACACACATGCCGGTATCATGGCGGCCGGGGACAGGGTGGCCTCCTCAGCTTGCTTGTGCAGAGGGCCTTGGGAGTGGGGACTCTAACATCTAGCTGTTGTGAATTTGCCCATGTGTTTTTGCTTTTATTATCTAATTTCCATGTTATTTTTTGTGTAGGATTCAAGGAGATTCAAAACCCATGTCACTGCTGCCATCTTCCTAGAGTCCCCTTCAATCCTCATGGATTTGCTGACTCTGGGAGCATCCGGAGAGCGTGCCATGCTAGGGTGGCTGCAGTGACAGGGACAACGAGGAGAGATCATGAGTCCCATAGATGCGCCCAGTTCTACTTCCTCCCAGTACAAGCTGACAGCAGATGTGTGAGGGAGGGAAGTCAGAATGGTCTCAATGAGTGTGGTTCCACCTTACTGTGGCAAATTTCACAGAAACGTATGACCACACGAACACATTCCAAGGGCCCTTCCCGAGACCCTGGAAAGGGCAACCGTCCGCCATTCTGATAAAGATGAAGTAGACCATGGTGCATCCATAAGAATAGTACACAGTCATGGAGAACCATCTTTCTGAATTAAAAAATAATCTTTTCATAATAATGAACGTGCATTGTATAAAATTAGAAAAAAGGTAATAAAATATAAAGAAAATTAGAAGATAACAGTATTTCTACCCCCAGAGGTTGTCACTAACACCTTAGCATATATCCTTCCACGTTTTGAAACATTTTGACAGTGGCTGCATGCATCAGTACAAGTTGCATCTACAATGTGATATTGGGTTGTAAAATTATGTATGTTTTGAAAAGTATTAAAATAGACCAAAAATGATAACAAGGCTTATTGGGGGATCATAGGCTTAGTGCTGATTGTTATTTTATTTCCTATATTTTCCGCAACAGGCATGCAGACTTTTATCATCATTAAAAATGAATTGTTTGAAAAAGCAATGATGGTGATTTCAGAAGGGAGGCTCGGTCGTGTGCGTGAAATCGGATGAACAGCTTATTTTATGTCTCTGCTGATTATGCATCTGTATTACGTTGTTTCAGGTTCTCCCCACTCAAAAAAAATCAAATCAGATTGTGACTTTATTCCCTGACATTAACACGTGGCATTACAGGAGTGTGTACATCACGTGGTCAATCCGTTGGCATGAGGATTATCTCATTGGGAATAAACAGGAAACTCTCGAGGTGCTTTGCTCCAGTAATCAGGACTTCATTTATCTCTAAACTAAAAGAGGGGATTGAATTCTTTAACGAGGATCAGCAAATGCTTTTAGGAAGACTGCCTTCCTATTAAACAATTTCTTAGAGTTGCAGTAAATGCTATGTGGCCCGTCTATGCCTAGTGAAGCCTGCAGAGGGCTTGGAGGCACAGTTTCTTTTGTCCTCAAAACCATGGAAGAGTGTCGCAGGAGTCGTAGAGGAGTAATCACAAAGAGGAAAAGGTTGGTCAGGGGGCAGTTAAGGTTACTGATGACCTGTCAGTAGGGTTTGCCAGCCCCAGTCCCTGTTGGGGGACTTCGACTTCCCAAGCAAATGCCACTTGGTGATAAGTCTCCCAGCATTGGCCACCAGAGTGTCCCCTACACTGCCGGAGAAATGTAGGCCTTTAATTAAAATCAGAGTCATGCAACTTGGTTATATTTTGGCAGTTTGATTTAAGTGCAAGTTCTTTGAAATGTGAGAGTGTGGTTGGTTTTTAGTGATGTAAACTAAAAGGCCTGGTACTTTGAGATGACCCAGCCCTGGAAGGCCTGTAGGCTTCTGGTGAGAAGACTGGACACCACACCCACCTGTCCCACTGCCCTTTCTTTGGGGCTGCCTGTGATACTGGGTTATTCCCCTCGCTGTGTGCCACTGTGCTTATCCTGTTGGAATATCATGGTGGACTTGCCAGAGGAGAGGACCCTGCTTTTCAGGAACAGCAGCCTCTCCTTCCTGGCAGAGGCAGCCAGCAGGCACCCCTATCCATGAGCCACAGCTTAACTAAGGCACCCCAGTCCAGCTGTGTGCTGTCCCTCTGCTTCTGGGGAGGTTGGAAGGACCAGGAGCATTTGTGCTTGTTTCTAGGGGGCCCTTACTGGGTCTCTGGATCAAGACCTACTCAGGGGAGAAAGACTCTACTCTAGGTTCCATGTTAGGACGGAGGGTGCATCTTTACTCAGATGCAGACAGTGGATAATCACAACTCTGACCTGAGAGTGAGCCACAGCCTTGGTACTCACAGATGCTCTGCTTGGTTCTTCACATTTGTGAACCAGGAGAAGCTACGTTGTGAGCAGCGTACCTCCACCAGCAAAGCCCCGGCCGGAATGTTCTTTAACAGTTGGCTGGGCACGCCCGAGTGTAATCCGCCACCCCTTCACAACACTGGGGATGAATATAGAGACGCCGAAGTCTCCTGAGGAGAAGTAGGTGTCCACGCACTGAGAGGACTGAAATATCAGGGGATTCCTACGCAAATCTCAGAGTCCTTCTGGTGTCCTAGGGGTTCGCTCCCATATAAGGGACTTTCTGGTAGGAAGAGAGTCTCTTTACATTCTTTGTAATATGACCCTGGTGGCTTTGTAGAGAGATCATGTGGCTGAAAGATCATGACCTGTAGGACCAGGGAGTTGTGTGTGTGAATGTTCTGTGACCTTGGGCAAGCTACTTAGCCTCTTTCAAAGCTGCATCAGCTTTGAAAAAGAGGATGACAAAATGGAGTCACCTTATTTGACTTTTATAAATACAATTACACAATTACGCAAGTTGCGGGGGTGGGAAGAGAGAGTCAGGTAAAGAAAAATGAGATGAGGAGAGGGGGAGAGAGAGAGACAGAGAGACAGAGAGACAGAGAAACAATGGAAGCAGCAGGGGGGAGTGGACTCGTGCCCAGCCTGGCAGGCGTGAGCCCAGAGAGCCTTCCCTTCTGGTTATCGGCCCCCTCCACGTGAAGCCTGTCGTTGCCTTCTTAATGAGGAGACGTTCTGGGGGCATTCCAGGATTCCTGGACATGGGATCGTCTTCACAGCTGTGTCTATTGAAAGCTGAGGTTTCAGTCTTCCCTGGAGTGGCTTCCCAGGGGAAATTCAAGGGCACCTGTCACTGCATGGCTCTTTCCTTTCCTTTACTTGATGCCATTTGCTGGTGAGAGCCATGTCTCATGCTGGGATACATGAGGTGCTGGGTAGGTGTGTGTTTTCCCTCCTGGGAGGTAATTTTATTTAAATGTGAATTCAAAAGGATCACTAAATAGGACTGTGAAGCAATAACTCAAGGCACCTGCCTGGTGAGATCCACAAGAGCTGACCACAGGTGCCCTGTTGCATGGCGTGGGGACATGTGGCCACCAAGCCCTCCAGGGCAGCGCTCTTTGTAATAGTCCCAAATGGGAGAGATGGAAAACCCCGCCAATGGCAGCACTGAGAAATGGAAGCTGCACAGCCATAGCACCGAGTGAACCCCAGCACCCCGTGAGTCACCAGCACGAGGCTGCCTGGAAGAAGCCAGGGGAAAGGGCATTCACATTCTACGATTCCAGCCACATGACGTTCAAAAACGGACAGAGCTAGGCTGCGGTGCTGGACGCCAGGACAGCGGGATCCGTTTCTCTCTGGAGGGCCAGCAACTCTCCTACATCACCCGGCTGTCCTGCAACTGCCTTCTCAACACGCTGCTGAGAGCGAGAGCAAAAAGCCTGCATCTGTGATCCCTAATGATGCTGTAACTCAGCCATATTTATCCCATGTCTATGGTAACTGGAGGGATTCTTATTTACCGAGTTCCCGTTTTATAAATCTGTCTCCAGTCACATTCATCACTCAGACTTACACTTGAGCGTGGTTAGCTGTGAGACTCAGCCGTGCAGAGGGAATGTTTAAGGCATCACAAATCCACTTCTCTGATGGGCTTGTCATAGAGCTCTGGTTATTTCTGAAAGTTCAAATTTCAGTTTACAGGCGTCAGATTTAGGCAGAATATCAAAATGAAACCAAACTTTAGTGTATTTGTAAAATAATAATTTCCCCTTAGAATTCAAGGTGAAAAGCATATTCCATATTGATAAATGCACCTGTATCACAGACCTTCAGGAACCTAACTGCATAGTCTTGAAAGATGTACCTAAAACACATTTTTTCACTTTTTCATGGCTATGAAATGAGTCCCATGGCCACCATGTCTTCAGGAGGCAGTCACTGCCTGAGCAGGCATGAACTGGCCCAGTGGCTGGGTGGATGATGGCAGCCCCTCTTTTCAGCAAGCCACGTGAGGGCCACTTGTGAGGGACAGGAGTTCTGGCTATCGTCTGAGGACCTTCCGTTGACATTTTGTGGTAACATCAATGCAGGGGCAGTGCCGACGTGAATGGATGTGAACCCCTTGGCAGGAAACCTCACATAATACTGGAGCACCTTCAGATAAATCCCGTGTCCCCAATGCTCTTCAGGGGACACAACTGGCTCTAGTTCAAAAGTGACACAGAAGCATGCGGTTCCGGAAGGAATCAAGTCTTAGGACACGTGTGTCCTTTTCCTATATGCTGAAGAGAAATGTATGACAAATGATTTATCAATTAGTTTAAAAGGCCAGATGTGGTGGCTCATTGGTTTACACCTGTAATCCCAGCACTTTGGGAAGCTGAGGTGGGAGGATTGCTTGAGCCCAGGAGTTTGAGACTAACTTGGGCAACATAGTGAGACCTCTTCTCTACAAAAAATCAAAAAACGAGCCAGGCGTAGTGATGTGCACCTGTAGTGCCAGCAACTCGGGAGGCTGAGGTGGGAGGATTGCTTGAGCCTCGGAGGTTGAGGCTGCAGTGAGCTGTGATTGTGCCACTTGCACTCCAGCCCGAGCAACAGAGCGAGATTCTGCTGCTGCTGCTGAAGAAGGAAAAGTCTAAAACAATTATTTCAATACATGTAAATATTCTCATGTGTAAGAAAACGTTGTGTCATAGAAATTGGCAGATTTTGTCTTTCTCTCTCAGGGCTACATAAAATAAAAGCAGGGCTTTAGGAAAAGCAGTTGTGAGATGGGTCACAGTACACCCTTACAGCCAAGAGTAGGTTAAGTCTCAGTTCTGCTACTTTTTCGGTGTGCGATACCGGGCCCCTCTTTGTTTTGGGTTTTTCATCTGAAAAAGAAGGATGATAATAATCCTCCCTTATAGGCTGTTATAAGGGTCAGATGAGATAATATACACAAAGTCCTTATCACGGGGCCTGACACACAGCAGAAAATAATGTATATAGTTGAAAATATATACAGAATGTCTTTTTGCCCACTGGAGAATATATATTATTTTCAACTACATGCATTATTTTCCATTTCTGTGCACAGTCACAGAAATTGGTCATGTGTTAAGCCACAAATCATCAGCAAACTCCAAATGTAGAAATCATGATATAGGTCACACTGATTACAGCATAATAAAATTCAGAATTGACAACTGAGGAGATAGACTCAGAAATAATAGCCTGGAAGTAAACGTACAAAGGTGCACATGCAAGGTTTACTGCTAATAGAAAAAATGCAAGCCACGTGAGCATTTTTCATTAGGAAAGTGGGTACAACTCTGGTGCAGCCACCCCGTGGAATGCCACGCCGCAGCCGGAGAGAATGAGGTTAGGGTCACACACATCCGCACGGAAAAGCGCCTGAGACGTCCTGAGAAGTGGAAAACTAATTCTAAGAGCAATGATATGACACATTTATGTAACAAAATACAAAATGGAATCACACACACACACTGCACACACACACTGCACACACACACACGTGCGCACACACACTGCACACACACATTGCACACACACTGCACACACACATTGCACACACACTGCACACACACGCACACACTGCACACACAAACTGCACACACACTGCACACACACAAGCACACACAGACGCACACACACTGCGCACACATGCTGCGCACACACACCACACACACGGCACACACACACACTGCACACATGCACTGCACACACACATGCACACACACTGCACACACACAGACACACACACACTGCACACACACACACACTGCACACACACTGCACACACACACACACACACACACACTGCAATGTAAAAGGAAAGCTGTGAAGGGAAGTCCTGGGAGGTGACATCAGTGTGGTTACAGTGATTACCTCTGGGGAGGGCTGGATTCAAAGTGGTTTGGTTAAGGAGAGCTTAGTTAGACATTCTTGTCGTGAAGACATATGCATGCATTACTGATATCATTTAAAATCACTTACAATAACAGGCAAGGTGAGAAGGGAAGAAGTGTCAGGTGCCCCTGTCCAGTGGAAGCACAAAGCTTCCTTATTAATTTTTCTCCTCTCCTCGGCGATCACTCACCCTCATATATTATGACTTGACGCAGCCACTCACGGTTTCCATACAATGTCTTGTCTCTCTCCGTCTGTGACCCCGTCTCCCAGGTGACTGCCGAGGGTTCTGGCCTCCTTGAAACATACTCTCATGCGGTCCTTTCCACATCAGTCAGGGCTGGCCTCTGTGTCCAGCAGAATGTCGATGGGTCAGAAAAGCCTCTGCAGCTCCCAGCTGGCCGTCTTGAATGACTCATGCTGGGGGGAGTCAGCCGCATGCCATAAGGACACCCAAGCAACCCTGGGGAGGCCACGCAGGGAGGCGCTAAGGCAGCCAGTGAGGGCTGCCTTGGCAGCGGATCCCCCAGCCACAGCAGCCTTCAAACGACGGCAGCCCAGGCTGACATCTGACTGCAACCCTCTCAGTCTGCTCTGTGCTGCTATAACAGAATTCCATAGACCGGACAATTTATAATAAACAGAAACTTATTGGCTCATGGTTCTGAAGTCCGAGATTGAGGGCCCAGGATCTAGCAAAGGCCTCTTGCTGTATCATCCCGTGGTGGAAGGGCAAAGGGAAGGAGGGAGGGAGAGAAACAGGGAGAAGGAGGATCAAACTTGTTCTTTTACAGTGAATCCACTCCTGAGAAAACAAACCCATTCCCGTGATGACAGTTAATCCATTCAAGAGGGCATAGCCCTCACAGTGAAATCACCTCTCAGCAGCCCCTCCCAGGACTGTGGCACTGGGGATTGTTTCCATCACATGTTTTCCAGGGAATACATTCAGGCTGTAGCAGACTCAGCCTAACCACCGGGCCAGACCGTTAGTGAATTTCCGACCCACAGAAACTAGGAGAGATGATAAATAATTGTTACAGTTTCAGATCCTTAAGTCATGGGCACTTAGCTGTGCAGTATTAGGGAACTGCTGATTCCTGGCCACCAATCAGGCTTTCTCTGCTTGGGACCCTTTCCGTGCCATTGTTTCTCAGGTCTGCGGCCTCTGGTGACTTTACCAGTCTCTGCACTCCCCATCCTCCTGCTGGGCCTCAGACGCCCACCTCCCTGGCTCTGTCTGCTCCCCCTCCCTCTGCCTGCCTGCCCGCCTCTCTCCCTGCCCTCTGAGGCTCATTCCCCTTCTCTCCTCCCGGCTCCTCACTGGATGAGGGGCGTCACTCGCTGGCGTTGATCTGCCCAAGACTCCTGTGGGGCCCTCAGAGGTTCTGTAGGTTGACCTCAGGGCTTTTCTTTGTAGCTGGACAGGGGAACCCCGACACAAGATGGGGATGCCGCCTCTTTCGTCCTCAGAACCCAATTCTTTCTCTTTTCTAAGAGACAAACCAGCCAGTGGGATGTTATCCTGACAGAGGGACAGACCAGCTCTGGGGAAAGTGAGGGCTGTTCCTTCTGGCCAGGCATTTCCTAAAATGTGTTTGGGTATTTTGTGGGGTGAGTTGGCTGGGAATCTCCCATGTGGTCATGGAAGCCTCGGTCCCTCACAGCCTAGAAACAAAGATGTGGAGGCCCGGTTTGCCTGCCAGTCTGCCACCTGGCTGGAAAGTGAGAGGGGTGGCCTGGTTTAGGGAGGGGGTCCTTTCCAGAGCACCTCTAGGGGAGGAGAGGTGAGGCCTCCTCTGTGGTGGGTGCCCACCTCAGTCCACCATGGGTAGCTGAAAGACACATTTGATGGACAACTTGGAATCTCAGAGCTGGAAGGGACCCTGAGAAGCTACCAGAATTTCAGCACCTCCATGCAGTGGAAGACAGCCCAAAGAAAAAGGAACGAGATAGCGCTTGTGTGTGTGCACTGGACAGTCTGCGAGGCGTAGTGTTGAGAAAGTGATGCCAAGTCTGGGAGGTGTGTGGGAGCTGCCGTTCGTGTGAGCAAAGCAGAGGCTGAACCACCTCTGAAGGGCCACAGGCTGGTGCCTCCAGGAGGGGCGATGCAGGCAGGGGCAGGGGCGGGAGGGGACTCGCTGCTGAATATCCTGGTGCCTCCAGGAGGGGTGATGCAGGCAGGGGCAGGGGCGGGAGGGGGACGCTCTGCTGAATATCGTTTTGTGATTTTAAACCTGAACCATCTGCATGTGTTCCTTTTCCAAGAATAATTAGAAACACATCATACAAATCCACCCACTCTACCCTTGATGATTGGAGACTAGAGGACGGCCGATGGTGAGCCGCAGCGTTGGCACTGGCATCCGGGTCTTCCAACTTCCTCTCTGTCGTCGCCTGTCAGGCCCTTCTGCGGTGTGGGCTGGCTCCTTGCATCCCGTGTTCCATGGGAATGACATGGGGGTGGAACGAGGAGGGGCGCTCACAGGCTGAGCTGGGGGAGGGCTCTCTGAAGCTCCACTTCTTGCTGCTAAGACGTCATGGATGCGTGTGCGTCGGTTCATTAGCAGGCGGAGGCCTGAACTTCTTCTTCCTCTGCGGAGGTCAGACCTGACCGTGCTGCTGGGAGGGGTTTCGGGGTCCTGTGCAGTGGGGACGTTTCTGGCGGCCATGCCATTTCCATCTGGTTGTGCGTTACATGCTCTCCATTCTCTTTCCAGATTCAGTGAGGGAACTGCTGTCTCAGGAACCCAGCTGCTGTCTCCCTTCTGACCATTTCTTATTTTATCTCTTTGGGCATCAGCTTGGCCTTCTGGTCTCTCCCTCTAGGTGCCTCCATTCTTTGAAGCCGTTATCTGCATGGCCTGAAAAACACAGAAAATAATGGCAGGGCAGGTGGTAGTGCGAGGGGTGAACTGACGCGCCCCGACACGGTAACTCCTGGAGCCATTGTGACGCAGACCCGCACGGAGACTTTTCTGACAACTTTCTTCTTCTCAGGCCAGTGTTTTCAGCCTTTCTAAGACGGAGGGTTTAGGGATCTCCAATGACTTTTCCTCCGTTTCCTGATGTTTATCAGGCGGGTGTTGTACGCCAGGCACTGTGCACTTATGCTAACAACAACCTTATCATTATTTTTTAAAGCACATTTACCATCTCCATTTCACAGAGGGGGAAACTGAAGCTCATCAAGGTCGAGTGGTTTGTTTATGGAACACACAGACCGTGCCCACGGTCCCCACGGTCCCAGCCACTCCATCAGCACACACGAGGCTCTTCCTCTTCCCCACAAACCTGGCTGGAGGCCTCTCAGGGTGCAAAGGGTCTCAAAGGAAGGTGCCTGGCTCAGTGGGCATTCAGGGGCTTCCTGGAGGAGGGGACTCTTGGCTAAGGCTAGAACCATGCACGGGAGTCAGAAGGAAGGAAAGAGGAGGGGGCTTCCAGGAGGGCAGGCTGGAGGGGGCAGAGAGTGTGGCCTCTCTGGGGTTAGGTGAGGTTATAGCGGGGGGAAATAGCAAAGAGGGGAGCTAAGAAATGTGAGTTCCATCTAAAGATCAGGGGGAACCTGAGTGGGGGAATAAAGGGGTCAACTGGTCTTGAGATGGTCCCGGCAGGCAATGACCAGGTGCAGGGAGACTCTAGGAGTCACCATGGAATCCGAGGGGTGGGGCTGGGCCTGCAGCGGGCGGTAACCGTGGGCTGGGCGGAGGCACAGCTCCAAGAGCTGGCTAGGAGGGGACGTGGGAACTCAGTGCATGTGTGGGTTCAGGGAAAGCTCAGGTGGGTTCCCCATTCCTGGTGTAGGTGGGGAGGAGCAACCCAGCAGAAGCGGTGGGCGGGCTTGACTGCTGTACTGAGCAGGCGTCTGGATTCCAGCCGGGATGCGGGACAGAAGCCAGACTGCCGGTCTGTGTTCAGGAACCACCGCAGGTGTCGTGAGCCTGGCCGAACCTTTGGAAATGGATGAATACACCCAGGAGAATGTTCAGAGGGTCAGGAGAGACACAGGCCCAGGGCAGGCCCAGGCAGTGCCAAGCACTGGGCCCTCATCCTGCAGTTTCAGCTGGGGGAAGCCTGAAGCCCAGGGACGGAGCCGGGCAAGGGCGGTGCAGATTGAAGGAAGGGAAGTGTGTGGCCAGGGCAGGACCCAAGACCAAGGGAGGCCTTGGTAAGTAGGGAGGCCAACTTACCAAGGATGGGGGCGTCCTCGGCCTGAGCTGATGCTGACTGGAGGGAGGCGAGGAGGAGGAGGGACCCACGTAGGTCCCCGAGGCCCTCTCATGTCACAGTCATCAAGGCCCGGAGGACCCCAGCTTCAGGGGCCACTCAACGCCATGGTCAGCCGTGGTTGATCCCCCAGCTGCTTCCACTCACTCTGTCTAGGGTGTGGACCTTGTACACTAAAAGTAAGGCCCTAAGCCCCTCTCCCACTGAATGGGCCCCTCATGGCCAAGTGGACCCCAGAAAAAACTTAAAAAGCTGAGTTCCCAGTCGAGATGGGGCAAGAGGTCAGACAGGCCTCATTTTGCTCCTCCCGTTTGTGGTTCAGACACGACCGACCAGCATTTGTTTTAAAATAGAGATCATCAGACTGACAGGACCGACTGTGTGGCAGTGAGATTGAAATACAAACCGATGGACCTAAGGCCATTCCAGGCAAAGGGCGGGTGGGTGCCCCAACCCTTAAAGAATGAACTGTCCTCACCTGCCACAAGGGTTTTCTTTTTCTCCAGCAGTAAATAAACACTGGCTTTGAGATAAGCAGTATTCAAACAATTACAACTTGTCCAGCTCACAAATGCGGCCTCGCCAACCTCCTGTTCCAGCAGCCACAGGGACAGCCTTCACTGGACAGGTGACTGATTTTCATGACTTTCTCTTGATCAAAGGGCCACTGGCGAAGGACTGACTGCAGCCAGTTTACGGAGGCTGTACCTTGTGTCCTGGGAAGATGTGTGTATGGCCTTCGATGTACAGGGCCTAATTGCCGCACATTTCAATGTTAAGTTTCCACCCCAGAGTGAACATGAGTCATTTGCTACACACCTGTTTGCTTGATGTGCATGCATCAGGACCACCCTCATAAATATTCGTGCTCCCCGTCACCTGTTGAATATGCATGTTTAGCTAAACTCTGCAGCATGAAGCTCCCCCTGGAGACTGCGCTTCCCAGCCTGCAGGACGACCACCTTCAGGCCAGACCTCTCTAAAAAAGCAGTCTCGGCCGGGCGCGGTGGCTCAAGCCTGTAATCCCAGCACTTTGGGAGGCCGAGACGGGTGGATCACGAGGTCAAGAGATCGAGACCATCCTGGTCAACATGGTGAAACCCCGTCTCTACTAAAAATACAAAAAATTAGC